>BJBW01004059.1:0-63766 GCA_004320125.1 Scolopax mira | reverse complement strand
TTTTTTTTTTTTTTTTTTTTTTTCTTCTTGATGATCTTCAAAGGTCCCTTCCAACCTAGGTGATTCTGTGATTCTGTGGTGTTTCTTGCATAATAGAAGTATGAGTTCTTCTAATTGTTCAGTTTGTTCTTTCTTTCAAGACACGCCATCCCAACGAGTGCAATTCATCTTGGGTACTGAAGATGATGATGAACACATTCCCCATGACCTCTTCACTGAAATGGATGAACTTTGCTTCAGGGATGGAGAAGAATATGAATGGAAAGAAACGGCTAGGTAAGCTAAATAAAGGTAGATTGTTTCAATGTGTATCTTCTAGTGATTCTATTTCAAAGAACTGCAAACCAGGTCTAGATTAGAATTTTCATGGACTATAGGAGTTGCTCACTCAGTTCACACTCAACAAATAAAAACTTTTTCTGTTTTTGTCTAACACTGGAATATGGTTTTTCAAGACTCTTGGTCTTACTGCTGCTGTGTTGACTTTCCTAAAGCTGATCATTCCAAGTGCTGTGAAAGGGACAACTGTTTAGTTACAAGTACAGGTATTCAGCCCTGGAGCACAGTATTTACAATCTCGGAAACATCTTTGCTGTATTATTGCTAATATATTAGCATCAATTTTTTTCACTCAAATGTAAAGAATATTGGCATTTGCATATGTTCTTCTTAAGTAGTATTTGATTAATTTTTGTGAATTGCATACATAAACATTAAAGGATGCTATGATTATTTTGGACCCATGTTGGTTTAGTTGTTTCCTTTTACGTATGCATTGTAATAAGTTCTTCTGCATTCGGTACTTCTAATTACCTTACTGCATCCTAGCTTTTGCAGAAATTCAATTTACATAATGCCTATCAAGATCAATTAATAGTTACACATCTTGGTGTTACCTAGCTCTTAAATGTCTGATTTAGCACCCCAGGAGACTTAAACATTGTATACAGTATGTTTCAAACAGCTTTCTAATCCTAAAACACCAATGGAACTGAGATCTGCATATCAAGTAACAAGGCATAGTTCCACACTTTTCACAAAAACTTGTGAATAGACAGGTATTGTTCCTAAAAAAGCAAAATGGGTGAAAACTAAAGCGACTGAATGGGGCTGGAAGGCCTGATAAAAATGTTTTAACTGTCAATCAGTTGGGTTGTCTGAGGAAATGGAAACCAGTACGAGCTGATGAGATTTCCTGTTCCACATCCTACAAAAGTCAAAGGGAAGAAGTGGATTGCTTGCCAAATTGTCTGTCTTCCAGGAGAAATCTAAATATATGTATGCATTTCAGGTGGCTAAAATTTGAAGAGGATGTTGAAGATGGTGGTGATCGATGGAGCAAGCCTTATGTAGCAACTCTGTCTCTGCACAGTCTCTTCGAACTGCGAAGCTGTATTCTTAATGGGACGGTCATGTTGGACATGAGAGCAAACACACTAGATGAGATAGCAGGTTGCAGCAAAACATTTTTTTCTTTTTTAAAAAATACTTTATTCCTAACTTTGAATCTATAATTTCAGATGTTTTTGATAGTGTCTTTCTATGTTCTTGAAAATACTATATTGAAGAAATAACTGTGTGCATGCTTACTGAAGTTTTCTTCATCTTATTGTAAAGAGCAGATCCTACAAACTTCACTTAAGAGGAGCTACATTGGATGAGTAGGACTTCCTTTATTACATGTTTTAGGATGAGGCCCGAAATTTGCCTTTGCGTTCTAATCCTCAAATCTGTTCTTTGTCTTTGTTTCTACAGATGAAATGTAATTATCTGACAGAACATTTTAGGACTTATTTATGCACTTTAGTTCCATAATTATTAACCATAACTTGGCTGATGTTAACTTTATGCCATTAGTGCAGTTGATTGTTGCATATCTGGTATTTTTTTCACCTTTATAAGAGGTGAGCAGAAATAAATTTTGTACATGTTGTTTGACCTACTATGTTGAGTGTCCTCACTAATCACATGGTCATTTTGGATACTATAAAATCAGCACTTGAAGGCTTTCATATATGTATATATATGCATCTGCTTGTCTGAATACCTTTGAGCTAGGTTTACATAATTTTCCTGGTACCTGCTACAGGTACCACACACTGGAATGCCTTCTCAGGAATCACGCTAGGATTAGGGCAGACCAACATGTGTTTGAAGGAGAAGGTGTTTTGGCATTAAAAACGTCAGCAGTGCTTGAATATTTTTGGTTGCTTGTTTTGAAATCTTCAAAGTTGACTCAGGAAATTGTTGTTAGCTTCTTATTTTCCTGACTTGCTGAGGAAGAGTATTCAATACATGGTTTTATAAAAGCAATGTTTTGGGGTTTATTTTCATTTTAATAATTGAATTTAGCAGTAATCCTAGTACATAAGAAAAACAGTTATTGCTTCATTCTGTGTAAAGAGTACTTCTTTAATATCAGGTGTCTACTTACCTAGACAACTAGGTATGATGTCTTAAGAGATTGAATTTGTTTCAAGTTAATTTTAGGTGCCATTACAAAGCATGTAGAATAACAATCTTTGGCATACAAATTTACTGTCTTGTTTCAGTGAGCTGGGAATACCTAGTAGGTATTCTTCATTCTCACTCAAACAAGAGGGAGAGGATGGCTGGCTTCCTTTTGAGAAGCTATGATAAAAGGTTGTGTGTTGCCAGCAATCCCAGGAGGAAACTGCACTGTACTGACAGAGACTTTGCTGTATATAATTTTGTCTAGAAGGTATTCTAAGCCATAACCTTTTTCATTGTGAAAAGTTCTATGTAATTGCAGTTTACCAATACAGTTAGGTTCTCAGTATATTAATTAAGAATGGAAAAAATGGTTTTAAAAGTTTTGTTACATAGGTTCACAGTTGTTTGTGAGTTGGGTGGGGTTTTTTGTGGTGTGTTGGTTTTTTTTTTTTTTTTCCAAATTAAAAAAAATAATAAAAACTACAGCAGATATTTTCCCAGACACACAGGCTTTCTTTCCTGGTGTGAGCATACTCATGAGATTCGAAACTTGGTCTTGTTTGACAGCTGATTAGTTAGATTTAGATGATGTAACTACCTTTTGTTTAACACTTCCTCTTCTAAATCAAATGAAGGTTCGTAGAGAGCCTCAGGAATTTAGAGCTTCTGAAAAGTGACAGGAGTTAAGGAATTCATCTCATCCTATAAGAACTTTCATTTTGGTATAGCTGCATACTTTCAAAATAGGGAAATGCAGGTTAGGACAGTCTCAAGAAGTCCATAGTGTTTCTGCCTTTATGCATTCACTTCTCGTGAAGGGTTGTTGAATACAGAAATGTGTGGGGTTTTTTTTTTTTTTTTTTGAAAGGGGGTAGCTGTTGAAAGTTGAAGTAGATGACAGTAAATTATAAAATATGATAACAAATTATGATATATTAAGGAACTTATTTCTTAAAATGATGCTACTAATAAATACTGTCTTTTGGAGCAGCATGTTGTGCTTTTCCTATTCTTGCATTTGCTTGCTTAGTAACATCTTTGAAAATAACTGGATTCTTGAAGATGATTTTGCTGAAGAAAAGACTTTTTTAAAATAGATTTTTTTTTTTTTCCTCTTACTATTTGGTGCAACTGAAGTGTTTGAGTATGGTGAAAGAGAGATTTGATTGCTATACATAGAATTTTCCTTCTTGTTGTTGTTATTATGTAGATATGGTTTTGGACAACATGATTGCTTCTGGACAGCTTGATGAATCCATACGAGAGAATGTGAGAGAGGCTCTTCTAAAAAGGCACCATCATCAGAATGAGAAAAAATTCAGCAATCGGATTCCCCTGGTTCGGTCTTTTGCAGATATAGGCAAGAAACATTCTGACCCTCACTTGCTTGAACGAAATGGTGAGATAAGTTGTAGCATCCAGTTTGTTCTAACCTGTTAAATAATGTTCTCACTGGGAAATGAAGGAAAATTCAGCTGATGATAGCAGATAAGTGTTTCTTTCTGGATAAGCAAAGAACTAATGATAAGTGTGTGCTATGTGTAGCTGTGGATGATGCTTCTGTATATTTTTGAATTTATTCAAACATTCTACTTATGCCTGTATATGTTGCATGCATTATTGTTTTGAACTATAGAACTAGACTTACATGGATCCTAATGATTTTTTAGGATATGCTTGAATAAAACGTGTAATGTTTGAGGAATTTCAGCATCGTGGCATAGCTTTATATGTTTGTCAGATGGATTCTGTTTGCTTATTCAGTCTTTATACTGGAGATTTACTTTGTGGTCATGTCATGAGTTCAGTTCATGGCAATTACTGTGGTTTAATCCAGTGCTGTTATATTAATATACAAATAGTCTACAAAAAGTTCACTGTGCTAATGGTGAAGTAATTACTTTTAGCTAGGACACTGTTTAGTTTTACCTTGCTTTGTGGAGAAGGATCTAATGGGTGGGTGGGGGAACCCCAAATCCAAGAAAGGTATCTGCAATATTTTTATAGACTGTACTACATCTTTTATTGAACCATTCCTGAAGAATGGTTCATTTTACTCTAGACAGCCAAAGTCCAAGTAGCAATACGTACTCCAGAGCAGTGTATTTTTATTCTTGTATTTCTTAGGGCCTCTGTTTTTGTCTCTGTTCTTTGTTTTCTTTTACCTTGCGTTAACTAAGACACAGTATTTCAAGTGAAATTTTTTAGTTTAGTGAAAATTTAGTACTTGTTTCATGAATCAATACTTGAAGTGAAGTTCCTTTCCTGTCTTGAGAGGTACCTCATTGTTTAGAATATGTTCCACTTAGGTACTTTTTGGGAGCTCTCAGATCACTTTTACAAGACCATAATTTCATGTATAACTTCTGACTTTACTTGTTTTGTTTAGCAAACATGAAAATTTCACATATTAACTTGGTTTTGCCCATCCTTGAACACTTGTTTCCTCAGTTTTAGTTCTGAGAATTTTATATTCCGTTACTTTTCATGTATCATTTCCACATTCCAGTGGATTTTATTCTTAATACTATTCCTACAACAGAATATGCGATATATGCTGAAATGAGAAACCGATATAACATGGTGAACTCTGCCAGTGTATATTGATTCTTTTTTTTTTTTTCTTTATAATCTTATAGTTAGCTTCTAATAAACATGCATATGTGCATAATACTTTTTAGGCTTCTTCTTACACCTGTGTGTGTTAGGACACCTCATGTTCATGATTTATTGCAGATATACTGACAGAAGTCTAGTTTTTACCATAGTGATTAATATAGACAAAGTCAGCCAGTTTGCTTTATTGGTCCCTCATGTCTTTGCTGTGCTGCAGTTTTAATAGTTCAACTTTAAGACTGACTTTCTTAATTTAAATCAAGTTTTTATCTGTAGGATCCATCGTTCCATTGTTAGAAGTGGGGAAAGAAATGTATGTGACCGTTACCTTGGCATATTTTCTTTGCCTCCTTGTGAATTATTCTAGGGTTGTTCAACATATTGGTCTCCACAGTGCATGGTATAAGTGTGAGACTAAACACGTTTAGTTTGCTGTTTCCTTGCTTGGTAGCATGGTGTATGAAAACAGCACGTTTTTGTTTGTCAGGGATTGTAGGAGAAGTAAGCAGGAGTCTTACTCCTCTTCTGGAGGAGACTGCCAGCCCAGGAATAGTGTTTGTGGTAAACATGACGAGTGGTATTGCTAAGCCTACTAATGGAAGTGCTGATACAAGAATAGACAGTCTCTCTTCCTGCTTAAGGAAGAACTAAAGCCTGTTGCAAACCTAAATCTGAGGACACCACGACAAGACTATGTCCTCTTTATACGAAATTAGTGGGACATTGAAACTGGATAGGGCAAGAAAAGTACCAATGGATTTTTGAGAAACGTGTGTTTTTTTTATCAAAGGGGGATGTTCGTTAAGTCACAGCAAGAAGAAACGGAGACGGGACTATTTGTCTCATCTTCATGCACTCATTAAAACTATGTACTTAGACTGCAGCTGGCTAGGAAGCTCCTTACTAAAACAAGACTATTATTGGAAGACAGCTTCATTTAACATGATTAGATATGTTTGATCATCTTAATTTTGAAATATTTTAATTTTATAAATTAACATTTCTTTGTATGTAGTTAACTGAAATCTTGTAATGTTATAGCTGGTAGTGATTTTTTTAAGGTTTTTTTTTTTTGTTTTGGATGACCTTAAAGGTAGCTGTCATGCAATTTAGAATTAGAAATTTTTCTAGGAAAACTTAAGAGCCAGTTTCAAGAGAGATTTTTTTTTTACATTAACAGATCTTACTGACTTTAAGATAATATTTTCTTCCACATAAGTTTAGCGTTCTAATTAGTACTTATCAGGAGTTTATGACTTTTCTAATGTCTGAAATCGGATTTGCTCTTACGTCTTGTCTTGCATGAGTATGACACTTTTGGGCCGTGAAGCTTGCAATTTACTATGTAAATTGTTAATGCATATTGGTGTCTGTGTTTTTCTTTAGTATATCCCTCTTGTGAGCCTCATGCTGTTTCATTTGTTTTATCTCAGGGGAAGGCCTTTCAGCCTCCCGCCACTCTTTGCGAACAGGTCTCTCTGCCTCAAATATTTCCTTGAGAGGAGAAAACCGTTTGTCAGTTCTTCTCAATTACCTTCTTCCTTCTTCAAGAGCTGGAACCCCGGCAACCTCAAGGTGCACAACCCCTGTAACTACCCCTCAAAACACACCACCTTCCAGTCCTACCTGCAGCCACCCGCCAACCACAGGTGCCCAGCCAAGTCCACTTCAGGGCAAGCAATTGCTGGTATCACCTGCCAGCAATGATATTCCTTCAGTAATAATCCACCCACCTGAGGAGGACTTAGAAGTGCAGGAAAGCCAGGAAAAGAAGACAGAGGAAAATGTTAACAAAACACCAGGCAACTATCAAAATTTAAGCTGTCCATGTGTGATGCTCTCTGGATCTGGATCACTTGCATTGCGATGTTTTTTGGCACGTAACTTGGGCACAAAGGAATATGATAACTATTACCGCTGCCTGCATGTTTTATTTCTTCTCAGTTGTGACTCTTTTCCTGTTTGGCATTTTTAACTTTTTAGCTTTTAACTAAAGCCAGCAAAAAAAAATCTTCAATTAACCTTCATGGTTTTAAATTACAATACATAAGCAAAATGTCAAAAATGGTGGCCTTTTCCTTTCACTCACCTACAGTCCTTGTCAGATTTTGCTTTGTTGTTTTTGTCAGTGATTGAATTAATATTTTAAATTGGTGCTTGATATCCTGAGATAGCTACAGCTGAAGACACAGTTAAGTATTAGAGATGAATATGAAAAGAATTAGGAAGGATCCAGTTATCAGTGGTATTTGTAGTTCAAAGTGTGTCATGAAGTCTTTAGGCAGTTTTATTTTTGCTTTTGGGCTTTTAAAACCCAGGGCCCTTAAAAGCAGTAGTAGTTTATGATGGAACTGGCAGGTTCTTTTCACCTACAGTTTCCAGATAGCTATCCATTAGTGCACTGCTTCAGCATCAGTCACTTGATATATGTTGTTGTGTTGGTATACAAAATAGGGTAAGGTAGTTAAGAATTTATAGTTCTGGGTCAGAATGTAACAATTTCTATTTTTCTGTCTTGCAAAACTCATGAAAAAATTATGTAGCTGTACGTATAGATAATTTGAGAGAGAGAATGGAAAGTTCTGAAGGTTTCTTTAATAATTTTTAGTAAAGGTTTCATAACTTCTGCATTCTGCATACATATACTTGCTTTTCTTTTGCAGAGTTATCACCTATTTAGAGACTTCAGGATTCTTCTAGCTAGATTGTGTTTTTAAAAGGGGATTGCCTTTCATTTTAGCCTTTAGGGTCCTCCTGCCTGATGAAGAAATTCTCCTGACCAGAAATTTCTCTTGCCAAAATCTAGCTTGTAGGTTTGTCTGCTTTATAACTGTGTGTATAGGGGAGGGAAGATGACTTTACTCAATTCTTTCATCACTGAAGCTTTTCTTGTTTTCCTTCCTTGCTTGTTTAATAAGTAAAAGCATGCTGTAACACAGAGCAGTGAAAATATGTTAACAGAGAAATGTCAGCATGTAAATTTTTCACATTTTGCATCCAAGTCGCTGAAAAAGAGCAAAGTTGGAGTAGGGGGCCCATCCTTACTTAAATTCAGAAAAGCAAACAGAAAACACTATTTAACTTCCGTATGGGAAATTAAGAAAATTCACATGAAGATCATTTTCTCTCTCATGGGTGATCTTTCAAAGGTAATTAGAAACCAGAAGTAAAATAACAGCTGTAACTGGTTTTCCAGTTCTCATTTTTCTAATCATCTGACAGGAATGACAGCATACCAGACCCAAGGTCTTTAGAACCCAAGAGAAGGCAAACAAATGAAGATCAAGTACTCAATGCTATTATTATCACTAATAAAGCTTTCCACCAGAACCTCCAAGTCATGTTCAAATTACTTTTGTGCCTCAGGGGATGTTTCTCATAAAGTAAAAATCTGAAAGAGATGATTTCCCGGTTAATCCATAAATAAAAGTCTATCCAGAGGAAGATGAACACTAATGATGATGGAAGACATTTTTGTTTTCTGGGTTTCCCCCTCCCTTTTTAATTCAAGAAGTCATCTGACCACAGAAAGACACATTTTCCTTAGGAGGTGCCTTTG
The DNA here is from genome assembly GCA_004320125.1 of Scolopax mira. Lineage (NCBI taxonomy): Eukaryota > Metazoa > Chordata > Aves > Charadriiformes > Scolopacidae > Scolopax > Scolopax mira. The sequence continues at coordinate 55,137 of BJBW01004059.1, read as the reverse complement.
AAGACATTCTCAGACTATGACTTCAGGGCTGCAACTGGACTAATCTCTGTTTTGCGAGACAGAGGAAGTCATCTTCCTTGTATTAATTGCCAAAAGAAAAAAAAAAATCTTCTTGGTCCATTCCACTATAGATTATGGTCTGTATTACCCCTCTAATTCAGAATATTGCAATCTTTTCCCATGTCTGTATGGTTGAGTTGAGTTTGCCTCCTGTGAGCATTAGTAACTGTGTTAATTTTCTAATAGGTGGCTTTCTTCTGTTAAGCATTTGTCTATCCTTGGCCTTGTGCTATTTATTTTTTAGTCTTTAGCTGGAAGGTTACCAGACTTTACTTTTTATTGAGCAGTCATCAGTTCATACTGTTCATACAGTTCATCATCAACCAGGCAAAGGGTTCTCTTTAACGATTTTTTTTCTTTTATCATTTGTTGAAGAACAGCTTTTGTTTTCCCATCTTTAAAACTGTTGAATAATGAATTCCATAGGTAGAGCTGGGAAGAGAGCTGTGTCACAGCTAAAGATGAACACTGTTAATTGACCAGCATCATTAATTAATGTCTGTGAATATCAGCAAAGCAGCCTGTTTTAAGGACTCTTGGTTCACTGATAAATGTACTTTAAAACTGAGTAAAATAATATGTAGAACAACTTACCTCTTACAATAATTACTATAGAAAATAGTAATTCAGAAGGGTTTACATATTTGCCATCTATGAGTAATGAGTAATTTTAAGGTTTTTTTTCACATTAAGGTTGCTTTGGAATTTACTTTCAAAAATTGATTTTTAGCTCCTCAAATACAAGTATGGTTTGACTTTTATTTAAAAAGTTTTATATTTCATAAATTTTGCCTATATAGAGATTTAGTCTTTATTCCAATTATATTGGAATAGTCATGTTTAGGTGTTGAACTTGTCTTATTTCACCAACATCTTTTATTTTACTTAAGCACAGATGTGAGGCAAATACCTCACATATATATACCTGTGAGTTCTTCTTGCTGTTTTTTTTCCAGTAGATAATGTCCAATAGTGTAGTTGGCTAGAAAATGCACATGATCTTTAGTGAAGGTGTAGTTATAAGTACTTTAAGTTATCTTAAGTGGCATTAATCCAAAGGTACTTAAGAGTCAGTCCACTGTTGTCTTTTGAAGGAGGCAGGTGGTATAGCTGCCTAACAACATCAAGAAGAATACTGTTTATTTTTATTGATCCCTCTGGTAGCTAAATGAATTTCTGTGTCACACAGTCTGGAAAAGCTAGTAGATAGTCTTCCTTTTAGCAGTTGCCTCTTAGCTTGTTTCTGCTGAATTGGAGAAGAGAAGGAAATGAGTTCTTTCATTAGTGTGAGATGGGAGTAAAAGTGTTTTGCTGGTGGAGATGGTAACTTCTTACTCTGAGTTTCCCTGCAACTGTCAGATTGATTGATAGGCATAATGAAGTGCTGTATCATATGGAAATGCTTGCTCAGGCTTGAAAACCCATAAGCAGTACTGCCATGTGAGTGCAGCAGTCTGTCCAACTGCAAGACCAACAGAAAGGAAAATGATTTACGCATCGTTTAGGAGATCAGATAAGTGTTCCTGTATGAGTGCCAAAACTTGTGAACTGTCAATGTGGCTGGTTGGAGAAATTTGGAAGGCAAACCTGTTAGAAGAATCGGTGTCACATCAGTACTGACATAATAAATTAGTGTTTGCTAATATGTAGAATTCTTATTGCCTATCATCCTTCTTGATTGTCTTTCCACTTTTTGTTCTAGTTTCTGATTGTTCTTGCTCACACAGTGAAAAGTGCGACATGATGCATTATTGCTCATCTTCCATCAGTCATACAGATCTTAAGCTACCTTTATTTTTATGTAGGGGAGAAAGTGAAAAACATTTACATGTATAAACTCCTGTATTATGGCTGTCTTCTTCAACAACTGTTTAATATTTGTTCTATTTCTAGTCCTACAAACATGTATTAACATCAACTCTTAGGCAGTTAAGTACTCTGAACAACTGATTTCACAGGTGATTGATTCCTGTTAGTTATTCTTGTGAATAATGCATACATGTTGGAGCAGAAGTAGAATGTGATTGGTTTTTTCTTTTCTTTTTGATCTAGCTAACTGAATGTAGTATTTATAGTGTTAGCCAATTACTTGTGCATGTTAGGATTCACACAGGAATTTACAAATTACAAATTATTAATTTAATTTGGCTTTTTACTTCAAGAAAAGCTACCCACACCACTTATATCCCTAGGAACTGTAAGAATGAAAATTATTGCTAAAGGCTTGGACCTGCATGTTTTCCATGGATATGATGACTGAAAGAGTTTTTTGGAGATAAATTTGGGGATCAAATAAAGTGCATTCCTTTGTAATCTGAAATGCTAAAAAATGTCAAATTGCTAAATTACAAACACGGAAGGATGCGAGTAGTTATGTAGCAGTCGTTATGATAGAACAATAGCCAAGAGGTAGCCAGTGAGGCCTTAAGCTATATCTTGATTAGACTAACAGTTGACCTAAATACAAACTTTCTGCATTTGATACAAAGTTTGGACTTTAGTTTTTGTCTAGATGTGGTTTTGAAAGCATTTTAAAGCGTGTTTTATCACCACATCTGAAAGGTCTAGTGTAGACAAGCAAGGCCTAATGCACTTCTAGTGCATGTTAAACTGAACAAGTAAAAGCTCTGTAATCTAAAAATGGGCTTGGGCTTGGTTTTGCATGCCTAGGCCAGCTTTTAAATGGTAGCTGGGTAGGGATAACCATGGTGCAGCAGGGATTTCAGTGTGTATGAACACCTGGGGTACTTGCCGTTTGCACCCTTTATTGAACCTGCATTTCAGTGTTGCTAGGAGCATAGCAAGCTCCATGAAATGGCTTTGTGTTGGTGCAGATGTTAGAGGGAAGCTGTACGTTTAATTTGAATAACTTCCTTGTACGTGCTGATGTGGTAGGGAGCATTTCATGTAGTAACATCTGGTCAGAGCAATAGTTAGAGCTTTGCTCTGTTGATCAAAATCAGAGTTTGCAAGCTGTCTGTCCTTCATGTAGCACACTATTTGCTTGTAGAGGTTAGTCAGCTACTAGCTGAGGCTTGCTGAGGCTTTTTACAATTGAAATAACTTCTGCACAGAGACTAAACAGCAGAGGTGTTTGAGGACTTACTAAATATAATGAAGATGCTATCTACTAATTACTAGAGCGGTTAAGCTTAAAATGTTAACAGTTGTTACTTTTTCTGCAATTAAAATAGTTCTTGTTTTCTGGTGACTGTTTTGCAAATGGCCATCATTTGGGCAATATTTGTTTTTTTTTAAATTATGTCATTATTTTGACAACACAATGACTTGTTAATGTTGCATTTATAATACTAATATAGGGCACTTGCTGAATAACTTGCACATTTGCTTTAAGCAAGCTGTCACATTTAGTTTTGGTGGTGTCATATCATCAGTTAATTTCTTACATGTTTTGAACCTTTTTTTTTTTTTTTAACTTAGGGCTATTAGCATCTCCACAATCAGCACCTGGAAACCTCGACACTGGGAAAAGTGGAGATGTTAAAGGTACTGGGACAGGAGGAAGCAGAGAAAACAGCACAGTTGATTTCAGCAAGGTAAATAACTTCAAATGCCTTAATGTTTAGCACTATGTTACAAAAAATATGGTGGCTGTAACTTCCTTAGTTACAACTAAGACACATATATGTATGCATGTGTACTAGCGTACACAAGACATACGTACTAAGAAATAACTCTTATGTACAATTGTCAGAATGTGATGTAGGCTAACTTTTCCCAGTGGGACTGAATTTTCCTGTTTGTTTGATCTTTTCAGTATTTGGTAACTTCAGGAGTGCAGCAGCTGTACTTCTCACGCAGAAGGAGATATTTTCAGATCTGCTATAAAGCCTCTAATGAAACCAGTTTTGTAGATGGTGTTGCAATATTTTTTTCTAGGACTGATTTTTTTTTTTTTTTTTTTTAATTAAGAATGGCCTTTAAAGGGGATTTGCTTTATATGTTTTATGGATTTGCTGTACAAAAGTTACACATCTTAAGCACTGAGAACATATACCAGTTTATGAAGGAAGTATTGTGTAATACTGTAAATTCCTTGTATTTCTTTCTTCATTTAAATTTGCTGGGCAAATTGTATTATGACTTTCACTATAAAACTCAGTCTGTAGTGTCATCAGTGTGGAACACTGTAAGAAAATTGATTTGCCAAGTTAGCTTTCCTTAATTGTAATTAGTTGACTTACACTGTAGTTCTCATCTAATCGTGGCAGGTGCAGTATATTCCTGCTGCTCTGTCACAGTTTTTGTCTCTTTGCTTGGCCTGTCCTTCTGTACACCTGCCTTGTCTCCTGTTGGGCAGGCGGCAGCCTCCTGGCACTGTAGTTGTGGCACACTTGGTGTGGGACTCAAGAGGCCATCTGTAAGTTCTCTAGATAGCAATGTAACTGGTGCTTGTGTGTGTGTATGTATGTGAACACGGAGTTCATGTGCTGTACCGTTTTCTAATGCTCTCCTGAAATTCTGTACAGTTAAGATTTTTTAGCCATCATATTCTTTATAGATGAAAACGTAAACATACAAATTGGTTTTCAAAATTATGGCATACTTGAAATATGCAGCTGTGAAATAACTAATTGCATTCTAGAAACCATGTGTAATTACATGAACTCTCCTTAGTTAATTGTGCATAGATTTTGTGAAGTTATGTCCTATTATGGAATGTTTGTTGTGATAAGTAATTTTAGAAAGGAGGTTATGCAGTTTGGAGTCTATTCTAGAGTATAGTGGGTGGTAGTAATTCTAACTTTTAGAAAGTTTCTTATTAGTTGGCTGGCTGATATTTTCTACATATGTTTGTCTTTGCTGCACTGTGGGATACTTGATTTGCTTTTTTATTTTTCTTTGTAGCATAAATACCTAGTAAAATCACAATTCTGTTACAGAATTTCTGATAAAAACTGTAAAGGAGTAAACACTTGTTTCATCTTTGTATGAATAGGTTGACATGAACTTCATGAGGAAAATACCTTCAGGAGCAGAAGCATCAAATGTGTTAGTGGGAGAAGTAAATTTTTTAGAAAGACCTATTATTGCTTTTGTGAGGCTCTCCCCTGCTGTGCTTCTCTCCGGTCTCACAGAGGTTCCTGTTCCTACACGGTAAATAAATGCCTGGAAAGTCTGGCTTTGCTTATACAACAAGATGATAATATTAAAGATCTCAAATGGATGTGAAATTTTATATGTACTCAATTAAGCTCAAGAAACGTAGACTTTTGTTTAACATGATGCCAGTCACTTGTTGCAATATTTGAAGGAATGAGATCAATTATAAAATTCTCTGAATGTTTTAATGTATGTAGTGATGCTGTCTTGGGCAAGTGTAGAAGTTGAAATTTAGTGCTGGCCTGGCGTAAAAGCAATGAGTCTTCTAAGCTTGTGTTGCCATTTTAAAGAGGGACATGAAGGTTGTTATAGTTCAGCACAACCCAGCATGACAGTGGGGAAGTGTCCACGAAATCTTAAGGTTTATCTAATCTGAAGCTCTGGTCTTTCTATAAAATATGCAGGATATGAATAACCTAGGTGGTAGAAAAAATTACTTTTTAAAATTATATGCCCAAGTCTACATGATAAGACATGGGGTCTTATCATGTAGATAATCTGCAGCTGATATATTGAATTGGTTTTCAATCTGCAATATACCATCCAGCTCCCCAGAATGATGGTTCTCATCAGTATACTGTGGGTGTCTTTACCACAGATGATCAAAATATCAAAATGCAGGTACCATGATGCAGATAGCAGCAGGTCATTTAATCAGTTGTCATGGATGACATTTCATTTACTGTGTGCATTGATGTATTGGGCTGTTCTGTGGTGTTTGGTATAAATTTGTATATGTGTTTTGGCGTGTCTTTTTTTTTTAAAATGTTTTAAAAGTGATCAGAGTGCCTGTTTTTTTTGGTAACTTTCATCTAATGTACTGCAGTGAAAGGCAAAAATAATTTTGGCAGTGTTCTTACAAACACATGTGAGAATTTTCAGAGGGTAGTTGACATTAGTGCTTATAATATTCTTTGGAAAATTTCAAAATTTCTGCATACAGATTATTGTATTGATGTAGCTAAAATTATCCTGTCCTAAATTTTTCAGAATAGTGTAGACTTGCAGATTTGGAATGGCATTCTTGATTCTGAACATGCAGTCTCAGTTTCAGTTAGGATAGTCAACTTGCAAAGGAAAAAAGAACATTTCGCTTCTTGTAGCGTGAGGTGAAGGAGAGCACTACTTTTTATTGTACTTAGGAACTTCATTTTCATGGAGTATAGGGAGAAAGTTGTGAAAAGAATTACTGAGCTTCACTCTTTGGTTTGTATCCTTTTGAATTTATAAGATCCTAGTCCTGTTCAAGGTTGGGTTTTTTGTTTGTTTGTTTTGTTTTTAAAGTATGATAACTACTATTGTGATTGGAAAGACAATATACAAAATACAGTGACTTGTCTGTTAACATATGCTGCAACGCACCCCCAGATTGGATTCCCTTCCCAAAATGTCACTTTTGCTTTCTTAGGTATTCAGAATGCAGGTTCCCTTCCTTTCCACTGACACAGGACAAGAATGTGACTATATAAATATGTCCAGGGTGTTGTTTGAAGTATGTGCATCCACTCTGTGATGTACCCATTCACTGCAAATGCAAGGGGTTTTAATTCCCATGAAGAGATGATCATCAGGTGGCTAGAAGAGGTCATAAATCTCCTAGGCCCTTAGTAAGGAATCTTTGCCAATGGGAATGTCAGAAAGTCTTATAATCTGGAGGAAATATTCATTGATATGTGATTTCTACTACATTTATGGCATTGTAAGAAGTTGAAAAATTAGGCTTAATTAAGAATACTTTGGAGTAATTTTGGTACAGGATTCAAGTTCCTTTCAATAATAATTTTGAGGCGAGTCTTTTCTTAGTCTTGCAGCAATCTTCCTAGATTTGAAATGGTGAAAAACATATTTTTACTTCACTGCTAAGTTTTATTTAAATATTAGTTTGAAAGAACCCTCTGAGGGTATTCCAATGAGTCAGCTGTATTTACTTCGATTGCTTTCTCCACAGATTTTTGTTTTTATTGCTGGGACCAGCAGGAAAAGCTCCCCAATACCATGAAATTGGAAGATCAATAGCAACACTTATGACAGATGATGTGAGTGATGTATTTTTAAGAATAATGTATTTACTGACTGCTTTCAGTAAATGTATTCTGGAACGACAGGTTAAAGAAGACAATCCAACAAACTATATAAATGAAGAACTATAAACTTATTTCATGTGTTAGTGAACTAGATAAAAGTAAATTAACTTTTCTCCTTGTGTTTCTTGAAGAAATCCTAAATGTATTTCTGAAAAAAAATTAATTAACTTTGGTGTATAGATTTCGTTTTTATATTAAATCAGGAAATAGAACTATTAAATAGAATTAAGTTTGTTATGAGTTACTGTATGTTGAAAAGGACTCAGAATGCATGTGACTGAGTCATCACACAAACATGTTCTTGTCAAACCGGGGTCAAATAATTAAAATTAGAATTTAACGAGGCATGTGAAGTCATATGCTTAGAGCTGTGGTGGATAGTTTTAAAGAGCACAGAGGAATCTGCACTTTTAAAGACTATTGTCATACTGAGCAAAATAACTTTGCATTTAGCGCCACCTACTGAATTGCTGGTATTTATGGTTATCTGATAGAAATACTTTACTCCAGAACAACTTCAAGTCTGGAAATGTAAATTGGTCATTTTACAGTTCAGAAACTAGTCTTTGAGTACAGTATTTGTTCAGTGTGAGATCTGAATATTAAAAGCTTTAGTTGCGGGTTATAATTTTTTAGGTAGTTTGTTTTTTAGTAGTGCTGTAGATCATTGAAATAGAAAAATTCAACATTTTCAGTGATGTAAAAAGACTTAAGAAGGCTTAAAAAGTCTAGTTTAAAATTAGAAGAGTTAATGGCCAGGTCTTTGGAGACAAACAGTTCATGTTTCAAACGTACAGAAGCAGTTTAGGATCATCTTCTGCAAACAAGTTTTGGCTTATTTTTTTTTAATAACAGAATTATCATTTATTTTTCTCTATATAAAATATTCGTCAATTCAGAGTTTGTGTTATAGTAGTTTGTAAAACTACATAAGATTGGTGGTTTTTGAGTAGTAGGATTGCTTTCCTATGCTGCTTAAGAAATTTTTTAAAGTTAACTAAACTAAAGGTATACAAATTAAGTTCTTATTTTTCACATAAACTTGTGTTTTGCTTTGAAGGTTATTTAAAGTATTTTTGTTCTAATTTAGCACAGCGTATTGGCACAGTGACTGTAAGGCAGAATTATTCGGGCAACAGTACATGAACTTAATTTACTGAATTATGAAGATTAAATGTTTAATTATATTTAGAAATAAACTCAATATTCCCATTGAGTTTGGAGATATAATTTCCTTATTTATGTTCCATAGGGGTGTGCATGCAGGTCGTTTTTAATTCAAAAGTATGCAAATAAAGTAAAAGCCTAACTTGTGAGACCTTTAAAAAATTTCCCATGCCTTTTTCAAAATAGTGAAGTGTTCCTTGTAATGAACTCCTCTTTCAAAAAAAAAAAAAGTTGGTACTTTTTTCTTGTAGGTTTTCCATGATGTTGCCTATAAAGCAAAAGATCGAAATGATTTGTTGTCAGGAATTGATGAATTTTTAGACCAAGTGACAGTCCTGCCTCCAGGAGAATGGGATCCATCTATACGAATTGAACCACCAAAAAGCGTTCCTTCCCAGGTATAAGACAAAAAAAATAAAAACTCCGTTAGAGACCTCGCATGATTTTTACTCTGAAAATGCCATTTCCTAATTCAAGTGAATTGTAGGCTGAGTATAAACTTCAGTAAAACATTAGGAAACCCCCTGCATTCGTTTAGAAGAAAAAGTGAATTGACCATTTAAGTAAAAAAGTGTTGTATCATTTTCCTGATATCCTTTCAAGTAAACTATATTTTCTATATTTGAATAAGTTCATGTGAGATACAGGAGAATTGATCTGAAACTGTACCTGAGTTCTTATTATAAATTTAGTTATTAGTCTCACATCGATCAGCAAAAATATTGTATTTCTTTATAAAAACTTACATTTGCATACAACACTGATTGAAATGTTTTAATGTATACATGTATATATATTATATATACAATATACATCATATACATATATACGTGTATAATGTTCATAGAATGGTTATGAAAGAGAGAGAAATGGGTCATATCTTTCAGTTGTGATACAAGTTTAGAATGAGAGCCACGGGGAAGCTGGACCTGAGAGGGACTCTGATTTCTTCCCTTTCTCCTTCTTTGTAACGGAGGATGTTCCTGCTGCCAGAATCAAAAGTGGGGGGACACACCAGTGCTTTTAGTTTAGAAGGTTGACATCGTGGTGGTTTGGGAGAGTGGGTAGAATGGAAGGGGTGATAGCAGTGCAATGTATTCATGAATTGACCCGAAGCAGGGCTCGGGTTTTTGGAAGGTAAACCCAGCTGAGAAATTTATGAGGAGCCGGTAAGCAGCTTGCTCAGTAAGTGAATGACTTCTCATTTATATTAGAATGACTTCTCATTTGTACTTCAACTAAATCCTGTATAAGTTGTAAAGTGAGGTCAGTTTCTGTTATATGCTAGAGGCTTCTGTTGGAAATGATTGAGGAAAAAAGCTCTAAAGATTTCTGCCCCTCCTGGTTGAGCATCTACTGTGTCTTAAGGTAGGCTTTGTCTCATCATATCTCAGGGAGATATTTCTTGTAGAAAGAGTGGAGATTAGTACTGTTGTGCAAAGTGATCTTTTTTGGGGTGACTAGTTCTAGTCATTTTTATTCAACAAAGATGAATTTGGCAAACAGAGCACTGCTGATAAGCTCTGAATATGAAAAAGATTTGGAAGGCATAGAGTCTCTGCTCACTGTCTTTGAATTATACTTTTTAGTATTAAAATGTGACATTTCAAACCCCCCCCCCTTTTTTTTTTTCTGTAGGAAAAAAGGAAGGTACCTAAATTTCCAAATGGATCTACTCCTACAGGAGAGACTCTGAAACAAGAAGGCCATCATGCTGGACCTGAACTTGAGAGAACTGGAAGGTGTGTTCACTTCCCTAAATACTAGCTACCATAAAGAAATAAAAGTGATAAATCTTCACAGTTTTTAATGATGACATTTGAACTTTAAAAATCATGGTAGAACTGTCAGAGCACATCCTTTTTCCTTCTCAAGTGTTGGATTCTTGCCTATAAATGCCAGTCTACTTAAAGCATTTTCAAGCCTGTGGCAATGTTTCTCAACACATTTGCAAGGGATTTCATAAAAGATGCTGCCTAACTTAACTAACTGACTTTTAAGAGTTGCTCCTGACAATTACAAATTAAAAAGCATGCAATTATCATAGTTACGGCAGGAATGAATATACAGTTTTCAATATTGGGCTAGGTACTAAAACTTGCCATTAATTTAAATCTGCTTGATTAAACATGTACAACATGGAACAACAAGGAATATAAAGTGGCAAAAAATATTTTGGTATTGAGTAGGTTTCAGTTTTATTTACCTTTTTTTTAGATGTAAAATAAAATTGAAGGAATTTCTTTCCTTGAGTTGAGTTGCATTGTTGTTCTCTCGTAATTCTGAAATATTTGCCAAAAGCCCCCAGCATTGGAAATACATGGTTAACATTAAACCATAATACCTCATATGAGAACGTAGAGACTACATAAACTGAGAAATTCTGGAAAAGACGTACACTGTTGTTATTCCCAGAATGATAAACTTTCAAATTAAATGCATCTTTCGCATACCTTTGCAAGAAGGTCTTTACAACATTTGTGTTGACCTTTACTATTTTGGCTTTGTTTACTTATTTTTTGGCTTTTTGCAGTCAGTATGTGGAGCTGAGAAGTTCATTCTGCCCACAGAATTATCTCTAGATAAGACTTTTGATTTTCTTAGGAATGGACTATTTTAATTTATTTTATACTTCAAATTAAAATCTTTTTTTTGTAGGTGCAAATTATACCTAATGTTTTGGATCTTGAAAATTTTTTTAAAAATGCCAAAAGCTTTTTAATTTCTTGCTAATAACTTACCAGTTGAACTAATTTATATATGTTTCATTTTGTATTTTCATTTGAGGATTATCTGTATACGCCAGATGAAAACACTGTTAAAAATGATAGAACTAAATTTATTTATGGACCTAACCATATCTGTGTAAAGAATTCAAATTAAAAAGCTACAACTATTGGAGTCATAATCTTGAAATGTATCAATGTATGATCTTGGTTGAGAGTTAACATAATTCTTCTGTTCCTTGTTTTGAATATCTTAAGACAGATTTGACTTAATATGTTATTTAGGTAAAATCATTTGCAAAGATATTTTATCAATAGCTAGCCAGCTTTTAAGATTGTGGATAATTTGTTTATATTTGATAAATTGATTATATTTGGAATACTACGGAATTGGAATAGATAAAATTTTAATTTACATTTAAACTGTAATGCTTTAATTTGGATTATGAAATAGCTAATTTGTGCTGGCAATAAGCCCTGGCAGTCATGTGTAGCCCATAGTTTTGAACTAGTTAGAATCCTTTAGTGTACAGTTTGATGAGTTTCATCTCACCTATTTAGGCTTTTTGGTGGTTTGATACTTGACATCCAAAGGAAAGCACCTTTTTTCTTGAGTGACTTCAAGGATGCATTAAGCCTGCAGTGCCTGGCCTCGATTCTTTTCCTATACTGTGCCTGTATGTCTCCTGTAATCACTTTTGGAGGGCTCCTGGGAGAAGCTACACAAGGCAGAATAGTGAGTACAAAGAATGGTAGTGGCCAGGCTTTTAGACCTTCAGAGGCAAGTCACTGTGTGCATTTGTCTCATTTATTTATACTTGTATTTAAAGAATTTACCCACAGCACTTGATTAGCCTGCCCCAAAGCAGATCTTCCCCAAAAGGTAATTGCTGTGGAAAATGTGGGGAACCCATGTGAACAGGAGAAGATGCACAGTGGAGGTAAAAAATGTTTATCCTGCCTTACTGGATGAATGGCTTTATGAATTGAGAAAGGGCTTGCATTGCCTTCTTTTTGGCTACTTAAAAATAATGAATAGCAGTAAAGGTGCACCATCCCACTAGGCCTACTTTAGGCAAAGTCAGGCTCAAGGTGGATAGCCAAGAACTTGTACTGGCCTTGAGTAGTAGGCTTACTACTAGTAGGCCTACTAGTAGTAGGCCTACTACTAGTAGGCCTAGTATCCTATGAGGATGATAATGCCTGCAGTGTATGGGTAGCCGTCAATTGTGTATTTAAATAACGGACAGGATATGTATATGCTATCACTAATGGCATGTTGTTAATGATAAAAGAAAGTGGCTAAGATTTATGAGCAGAAAATACTCTTCATTGTAAATGACTTGAATATAAACCATACATGTACAAAATTTTGGTAGTGGTGTGTTGAGCAATAGCAGATAATGTCAGCACCTTTTTAAACAAAATAGCATTGCACTTTTTTTTTGGAGCAGAGAAAGAGTACTTAACAACAGACAGCAATGTTAATAACTTGATGTTTGTGTCTATTGGCTTGTGAATGAGATAGTTTGAAGTGTATTTTCTGTTTTTAAATCTCTTACGAAGAAACAAGGCTCTGTCATTTTGGGGGAGGGAAAGATGTATTCAAATATGTTCATTACAGATTTTGTGATCCTGGTAAAGCTTATGATGCTATAAAATGCTTCTTGATATTTAGATCAAGTTTTCAAGCTTGTACTATATTAAAATTTAGTTAACTATTTTATCTCTTTCAAGTAATGCTGTTGACTCAGATTTTTGTTTATTGATGTAGCACTTCAAAATTCATTCACAATTCAGCAAATTCAGAGATAAATTTTATCTTCTCTGTGCGCTGTTTTTGCCAGTCTAAATGTAGGAATGATTATCAAAATGTCAGTGTAATTTTTGAATGTACATAATGTATAATTATGAGAATATGCTCCTTTTAAAGCTTGATTCTTAAACACCTTCTTTCTTTTAGCTATCTGGAATTGTTTGCGGGTTTGTTCCTGCCTTCAGATACTTGGTGTGCATCATTGAATATAACATTTAGTTACTGCACACACATGGTCAAGCACAGTAGCTGACATTGTAAGGTACACAGTTTGTGTTTGAAACCTTCCCTCACATTCCCAGAGGTCATCATAGTACTCCTGTCCCTGCCACATTGACTGAGAGCCCCAAGGTTAATGCATTGACTAACTAAAATCAGTAAAGATCAAGAGACTGGGATTACGTTTATATATTTTTTCTTAATGTAATGAACAAAGGATGCCTATTTTCACTTTTAATAGCCCCAGTTCAGCAAATCATTTTGCCAATTTTAGATGCTTTCCTGAATTGGAGCTTAAGTTTGCATATTGTCTTCTTAGGCTTCTGTGGCTGCAAAATAACATTAAAAAATTTCGCCAGGAATCCTTTAATCTATAATCTGTGTTATCTCATAGTTGTAAATGGTGTAGTTAACAATTTTCAACTAACTTTATAATATCATTTTAGTATCTAAAAAGTTCTGTCCCTCTCTTTTGAGGTGCATTGTAACTTTTTTTTAGCAGAAAAGGTAATAGTAAAACATTTAATTCAAGAACTGAAGTAGATCTCTTACTTCAATGAAAAGAAATGCATTACCAGGTGGGACATCGGTTTACTGCTCATCTATTTTTGGTGTCATGTATACATAAACTGATATTGTTCAATAATTTCCCCTACACCTCCACCTGTCAGTTTTTTCTCTTGTAATCCTTGGTTGACTGATGCAGGTATGGTATGGCACACCATATCATGTTTTGGTATATGATCGCAGTTTATCTATATCTATTTTTCTTTACAGAGACAGATAATTGTTTCTATAAATTACATGTTGAGTAACTTTTTTGTTTTGTTTAAACTTGTAGTAATTGTTGGTATGTTTTTTCTCCATAGCTAGCAGGACTAGTAACTTGTTCTCATGGTTTTGAATGGCTTTATGTTTCTCAGGAGTGAAGTTTTAAAAATCTTTGGTCTATGGTATTGTTACTGCAAAACTGTGTTAAGTTCTTCTTGTCTCAAACATCAATATTAATTGCGATGTTTTTACATCTTGTCTTGTTTTTAAGTGAGTGCATCTTAAAACTGTATTTATGCAGATGTGATGCCAAACACTAACTTGAAAGGCAATGTAGTTACAGCAGTTTCTTTTCCCCCAAACAGAGTGCAATAGAGTCTCTCTTTGGAGCCTCATTAACTGGGATTGCTTATTCTCTCTTTGCTGGGCAACCTCTTACTATTTTGGGCAGCACCGGACCAGTTTTAGTATTTGAAAAAATATTATTTAAATTTTGCAGGTAAGCGCTGTTTGTATTAGTTTGATGCACTTTCTAATTTTCTAGTCTGTTAGAATAGCTGTAACTGAAAGCAGATATAACTTAAAAGTGTGTGTCCATGAAGATGTAAATGCAGTGGTAAAAGATTAAGAGATAAATGTGGTTTGGCAAAGCTATGAGGCACTGGTGCACCTTAATGAGAAAATCGGTGGTAAGAAGCAGTTAGGAATTAAATAAAAGTTATGTTCTGACTGTGTGGAGATGTTGGCTTTGATTCTGCAGGGGAAAAATGGATTGGTCTACCCTCTAGGAGAAAGTAGCTAGGTAGTTCTGGAATGGTCATCGCCATGATGCTTCCCAAGCTAGGTAGCTGCACCCTCAATCCTAGAAATGTCTTAGTGTGTTGCTTTGCTTTGTTTGGAAGATGAGACAGAAAAGTTTCTGCTTCCCTCAGAACTAACATCAAGGATGAGAAAAATGGTGAATATCTATAAAGCTTGGCCTCAGTATCTGTTTTCAAATAGAATATAGTATAGGTGACTTCTGAGCACAGTTAATACTTTTGTTTCTATCTTCACACAGGGATTATGATCTTTCCTACCTCTCCCTGCGAACTAGCATTGGTCTGTGGACAGCATTTTTATGCATAGTGCTTGTAGCCACCGATGCCAGCAGCCTTGTATGTTACATCACTCGATTTACTGAGGAAGCTTTTGCAGCACTTATATGCATCATATTTATTTATGAGGCATTGGAAAAGCTTTTTCATTTGGGAGAAGTGTATGCCTTCAATATGCACAGTGATTTGGATAAACTGACTTTATATTCGTAAGTACTAATTTTCCCTCTGTTAATAAAATATGTAGGTAAAATGTTCATAGAGACATACTGTGAACTCAACTGCAATGTATGCCTCTCTCTGAAAGGGTAGAAGGAATGCTGGGGGTGGTATGAGTATGAGAAACCTCAGAAAAATTCTATTCAGAATGCTTGTGGAATTGAATTTTCTGTGTTATTCTGTGGTTGGAAGAGATGAGGGTCTGTGACAATGCCTGCTTTAATTGCAGCTTTATTAAAGGTCACTCTGGAGATTAAAGGTCAGAATCTATGTTCTGCCTTGACACTTCTAGAAATTATTGTTTCAAGTGTGGACACATCAACATGCTTGTTTGTGTTACTGCCTTGACCAACAAGTAAAGATGCTTTCTTTTTGTCTCATCATACTTACTATTATAATTCCTTTTTCGTGTGATGATTCTTAAGTTACTCTTTGCAACTACCTTGTAGGAATTACTGCTTTCCAATCACATTTCCTTTTGTTGTTACTTTAGGATTCAGTTGCCCAAAAATAGTATATTTATTTGGTTTTTTTTAAGTTGCCTAAACATTGTGCTTTGCAAATCTAGGTTCTTTTTGCCCATGCACATTTAGTGCTTTTTCCTTTTTTACCTTCACACTCTCAGGATGCAGGTTTGCCCTTCCATGGCTCTTAGTTTTTCAAAAGAGAAAAAGGAGATTATTTCTTGCTTATTGTCTATTTATCTTCTTTTATGTAATTGTTTACCTGTCAAAGTTACAGTTTGGTGTGCTTGAATAGCTTTATTTGAAAACATCCTATTAAATCAATATTCATTCTGTTGTGTTGTGTTTTTTTTTTCACTGATGGGTACTGCAGTCGATCTGTCTGACAGAAAGGATACTGCAGTAAGAGGGGCACTTTTCCTCGTTCATACATGCATTTGCTTTAAATCTGAGCAATTTATGTATTTATATTGTTAAATTAGCCCACTACATAATCAAAAATTGTATCGTACTTCAGAGTGACCAGTTTTGGCCATGTGTACATCAGAAGGCATGCCAAATGCAAGATAAATGGCTAACGACCAAAATTTAAGAGAAGGTTCTGAAACTTCTAGAGGTTAATGACGTGTCTGGTTTGAAAAAGAGTTGCTGAAATTGAGTCATCTACACCAATTTTTTAAATTAAACTATTTCAATCTCTTTGTTTTCTCTTGTGCTAGTGTACAGTAGGACTAATTGAAGTTTGACTCACTGTGGGATATTAATGCTGTATAGAAACCTGAAAACCTTAATTTGTACACATAGAAAACTACTTGTGCCAAGTTACTTGAATTATGTAGAAATTTTTAGAAATTACATAATATATGTTAGTATAGGGTTGTTGGAAAGCGTTATCATTTGGATTATTATCTTCATCTTTTATTCACAATATGTAAATGTCCACTTATATTGTCAATTTCATTTTCTTTTCAGGTGTCATTTATTTAAAGGCTTGCAGATCAGCCAAATAAATAAGTCAACATTTTGCCTGCTTCTAGTTCTTTAAAACACATAGTTTGGTTTCTTGGTCCTATCTGTTAAACCTCCTGATCAGTCACTTCTTTGCTATTCACTTTCCCTATTTCTTCAATAATCCTAGTTTATGTCATGCACATTCATGTTAATGTCATGCCTTGTACTCTGCTGCTTTCGTAGAAGGTTGGGATAAACTCTGGTTTAAACTCTTTAGGATTTTTTTATATTACTGCAAATCACTGCATTTTTGCACATATGGCTTAAAAGCATGCAAACTTTTTTTTCTTCCCCTTCAGATGTGTGTGTTCTGAGCCTGAGAAACCCAGCAATGAAACTTTGCTGATGTGGCAGAATATGAGTATATCTGTGGAAAATATAGCATGGAGTAACCTTACAGTTTCTGTGAGTATTCAAAAGCTATCTGTGTGTGTGTGTATGTATGTATAAAAATTAAATACCTACACAATACCAGTCTTGATTAATATTTTTTGTCTAGTTTCTTTCAGACTGTTTTCTTCAAAACTGTATTTTTGAACTCTTACTCTTCCCATAATACTTTAAATAGTCATTGTAGTGGTTTGGATAAGTGAGTTCATGGCACTAAATGCTAACATAAATGTCTGCTTGAGGTAGCTACTTTAATTCTGGCAGAACTGTTGTCTTTCTGAAATGCAGATGAATGTGATGAGATGAAAAAACAGGGGATTACTTCCTTCAATTTCCTAGAAAGAAGGAACATGTATTTTTAAGAAGATGTGAAGATGGAATCTGCAGTTAAGATGTGGT
Source organism: Scolopax mira (assembly GCA_004320125.1). Taxonomy (NCBI): domain Eukaryota; kingdom Metazoa; phylum Chordata; class Aves; order Charadriiformes; family Scolopacidae; genus Scolopax; species Scolopax mira. The sequence goes on along the minus strand of BJBW01004059.1, from coordinate 37,590 downwards.
AGCAAATGTGTTTCATTGGTTTGTTAGACCTTGGTATAAAAATACAACATAGTCAAAGAAACTACCCAAATACTGATTGGAAGAAAACAATTCTTTGGAAAATTAGAAGGTCAAAAGAAAAGGGGAAGAGCTGTTTGAAGGAATAGGCTTTGAAAGCATTACCTTCAGAACTGGATATTTCATACAAGGATCTAATTTAGTGAGTAGGTGGAGGAAAGTTACCCTGGGGATGTGATACTGAAGGCTTTTAGGAAGAAACCTTTTTACTGATTGCTAGTTAAGTGGGTGGTATTCAGTTGCCTAAATGTGTCTGTCTGCAGCCACTTTGCATACCCTGGCATCTGGTTTCCACCTACATCTTGAAAGATTTGGATATGCTATAGATTGTGTTGTGTTTGCCAGCTGCATGTGCCTACTTTGGCCATTTCAGGATATCTAAAATGGCAGTAAATATCTCTGTATGGGCTCGCCTTGTGTCTGAGCCTAGACACTCACTCTGAAAGCAGGTGTTTTGCACGACAGTTTGTTATACTGAAATAATGTGATGCCTACTGTGGCTCTTCTGGAACAGCAGACATTTTTGCTGGAACATCACACATTTTTGGCGTTTCAGGAAGAGGTAGTGATGAAGGAAAGGACACCCTTTCTGGGATTGTGAAAGTTCTCAAATGTGCTTTGTAGCAAAAAGCTGAAAGTTAGGTTAAATATACTAAATGAATAAAATGTAGAAATCTAAGGAGTTTTTTTATCTTTGCAGGAATGTTTAGAATTCCATGGTGTGTTTCGTGGATCAGCTTGTGGCCATCACGGACCATATATTCCAGATGTTCTCTTCTGGTCTGTCATACTATTCTTTACAACATTTTTCCTCTCTTCTTTCCTTAAGCAATTCAAGACCAAACGCTATTTCCCAACTAAGGTAATTCTGATTAGAGACTATTGTTATCTTGTGATATATACATTAATTTAACTTAATGGAGTTGAATGCCATTTTGCTTCAGAACTTTGTATGGAGAGATTTCTTTTAAAACAGAAAAAGAAATTCAAACTAGAAAATTAGCTAATAGTTCCAAAAATGAAGACATTAGCTGAAAGAAATGTGCTGCAGAAATTTCAGTGTTTAGTCTCTACTTTTGTATAGTTTACAACACTAAACATAGTTACAACACTAGTCTCCCCGTGTTAATGGGTATTGTAGGTATCATTTGGAGAGATAATACTGGTGCTATTTTCCTCACCTAGCTGTACAAAACAATTGATTTCTTTCCCCAAACTGCTGATGTATGAAGGGTTCTGAGTGGTTCCTCAGGGGATTACTCTTTCTAATAGGTTATTATGATGATTATCCTTGGACACAACTTACTTTTGCTGACCAAAATAGCAGTTAGAACTTCTATAAACCTCAGCCCATTCCTACAATGTGTTCCTAATGTTTAATAAAGTCACCTTTGATAACCTGAATCTGTTGCAAATTATCCCTCTCCTATCTGTTAAAACATCAAATGTATGAATGTTGGTTTTCAGTGATGCTATTGAATGAAGTTACAAAAGAGTAGCTGTGATGGTCCAGCCTCCTGGTAGGATTGAGGGGTCAGGAAGATGAAGGCATTATTTTAAGTAATTTGCTTCTTGCAGTTTTAAATGAGATAACGGTATGAAGAGTTGTACAGAATACTTACCTTCTACAACTTCGTGCTATGCTGGCAGGCAGCTTAATTTTTAAATAAAAAATGTCTATAATGTTCAGTGGTGTAGTATAATATAAACAGACCTCATTATTCATAGGAGGGAAAATTGTCTATCTATACAAGAAAATTTTAATGATGTAAAACCAAGAGTTAACCCAAGTCTTTCTTTAATAGGTGCGATCTACCATCAGTGACTTCGCAGTATTTCTGACCATAGTAATCATGGTTTTGATTGACTATCTTGTAGGAGTACCTTCTCCTAAGCTTCATGTTCCAGAGAAATTTGAAGTAAGAAAGAAAACTTTTATAATATTTAACTTTTTAAATTCTTGCGGTTTCACATACATTAGAACAATGGAATTGTGTAGAAACAGAAATTTATCTTTTTACTGGCGGTGCAGTTGATGGAGTAGTATCTCTTCTTTGTTTTGGATGTATGTCTCATCTGATAGAAGAGACTATGCTTTATATTATAATACCAATGAAAATGAAACATTTGGTTGTGCAAATGTGCAAAAATGAAGGAATAGAATAGATTTTTTTTTCCAGTTTTCTATATAAATGATGTGTTCACACGTAACAGCTAAATCAGTCTTTTGGTCAAAGCCGTTGGGGAAAAAAAATTAAACACATATTTAAGAGTCTGTTAATCTGTTCATTGCAGCTGTTTGTAGCAATAAAACTTGCTTTTTCTTTTAGTCATTTAATTCTTACTGTTGACATTCTTTTTTTTTCTAGCCCACCCGAAAAGACAGAGGATGGTTTATAGATCCCCTTGGAAGAAATCCTTGGTGGACACTATTAATAGCTGCTGTTCCTGCTTTACTTTGCACCATTCTGATTTTCATGGATCAACAAATAACAGCTGTTATTATAAACAGGAAAGAACATAAGCTGAAGGTAAAAATAATTTTAAAAAAACTAATGTGTAGTCAAGTTTATTTAAATTGGATTCATTCCGCAAGTCTGCGGAATGTTACCAACAGCTACTAAATAAATGTTTTTATTGACTAAGAATGAATATAGTATTGCGGCCACTCTCAAATTATCTAATTTCTGTAGTTATCAGTTATTTACCTGTGAAGTTATAAATATGATATCAGATAAATAGAAACTTTATCAAATGATTTGTTTGCTTAATTTTACAGAAAGGCTGTGGTTACCATCTTGACCTGCTCATGGTTGGTATTATGTTGGGGATATGTTCTATCATGGGCTTGCCGTGGTTTGTTGCTGCAACTGTCCTGTCTATAAGTCATGTTAACAGTCTCAAAGTTGAATCTGAATGCTCAGCACCAGGGGAGCAGCCAAAGTTTTTGGGAATCCGGGAGCAGCGAGTGACAGGATTGATGATTTTTGTCATGATGGGGCTGTCAGTGTTCATGACCTCTATGTTAAAGGTAACAGACAGTTTTTCCAAAATATTTGTATTTTCTTTGTGCTTTTGATTTTGATACTGTGATTTAGCATTTCATATGTTAGGAAGTTTTTTTTTATATTGAGTAAAATGTGCCTCTAGTCATTCTCAAATTACTTTTTTAACAACAGGTGTTAGTTGAATAGAAACAATGGAGGGGAGAGGTAGGAAAAAGAAATCTGAGCAAGCTAGAAATGTAGCGAGTAGTGAAGAAAGCAACCTTTGTCCCTGTTGCCTGATTTTCTTGCCAGATAAGTTTCAGTTTCCCAAGTCCACGTTACCTAAAATAGTTCTGTAAAAATGGAGGGAGAAAAAGAGCGTGATAAAGATAGAAAATGACTTGAGTGGAAGTAATATAGTTAAGAGAAGAAACAGAAACATCTGGTTTAAAAATTGATCATCAGAAATGACATTGTTCACTTCTTGTTATTCAGCTTATTAAACTTCCTTTGATTTATAAAGTATCAAGATTCTTACACATCATCACAGTGTAATAGAGATTTTGCAAGTTTTATTGTGCTCTCAGTTTACACTTTGTCTCTTAATTTATATCTATAGTGCCCTTCTGAAGACTTTATTGGAAGAAAACCAGTCAGTTCAGTTGGCTTTTTGCTCAGATTTGAGTAAAAAGCAGAAGCTTTGTTGTTTCAAATCCAGTAGTTAAAAGGAGAAATGAAAAAAAAAAAAACCTGTTTTTTTTGTTGCAAAGATAGCAGATACGGCATAAATTGCATAATTGCTAATAACTTTAAAGAACTGTAAAGGTCTGTTTGAAGGTTGATCACAAGTCATTTCAGAAGAAGGTAGCTTCTAGGCCTGTTTAAATTTGGATAACGGGAAGAAATGAACCTATGATCACACAGTCATAGTTTAGTAATTAGAGCTACATATTAGAGATTCTTAATAGTTGACCATTTGCATGTGTTAATGTAAAGGTCCAGTAAGGCAATAGCAGCTACTAAAAATGAGTATTCAGATTTGACAATCTCTGATTGAAAAGCTACTAAGAGCTCAGCTGTATAGTGCAGGTGATCAGAATCAAAAGCAGAAATACTGAAATGGATAGACTGTTGCTCAAAAGCAAAAGATAAAGGTGCTGATTGCTGAAGCCAGATGTTTACCCCATGTTTTAACAGCTGATTCCTAGAAACTAATCCTTGTATTTTTTTATGGAACCAAGGGTAGTAAGAATAGGAGTTATTAGCATTTGCTCTTTGTGAAATATTTTCTTTTTCGAGGTGAATGGCTGTTATTATTGAAAAGAAGGAAGGAGTCCCAAAGCCTGTAGGTTGCAGCATAAAGCACTATACTTAGCATTAATGGAAATCTTGGTTGCAACCCAGAAAATTGAATGAACAGGCAGTCAAGTACTTTTTTAGTCTTGGTGATAGTCTTGTTAGCTCTAGATATTTTTGCTGCTCAATGATGCATGTATTTCCTCTATAAATAAAGAGTCCCAGCTTTTACAGATTTCACTTAAGTAAACTATAAAGTAAAAAATAACTAGATCCATGTCTTTCATTAATATAGTCTGCAATGTTACGCCATGTGGATAAGTAACTCTGGCTGGTTTTTTTTCCTCCCCCAGTTTATTCCAATGCCAGTTTTGTATGGTGTCTTTCTTTACATGGGAGTATCTTCATTAAAAGGCATTCAGGTAAAGTATGAGCAATTTGCTTTTGTTTAACATTAAATGAAAAGAAAACTGTAATGCATTACTTTGTGAGCAATAATAAAATTAGCCTGTATTGTCTGAATAGTATGTAGTCTAATTTCCTGAGTGTCGTGTTCAGGTGTTTTTACTGTATTGTGCCTTCACATCTCAGGTCTTTTGCAGTTATTCTTTCAGTACTGTAGCTGAGCAACAAATTTTCTTCAATACTCAGAAATTTTATAGTACTAATGGAGGGGTGGGTGGGGAACCCAACAAAACAGCCCCCAGCTTCCACCCCTTTGAATGTTTAGTGCCCTTTGTTAGTATGTTTTGGGGATTAACATGTTTCTAGAGTCACTTAAAAATGTATGTTTCCTTCTGAATGGAAAAAAAAATAATTAACTGACAGATTTAATTTTTCAATGCAGTTTTTTGACCGTATAAAACTGTTTGGAATGCCTGCCAAACATCAACCTGACCTGATTTATCTACGTTATGTGCCACTCTGGAAGGTCCATATCTTTACAGTTGTTCAGCTCACTTGTCTAGTTCTGTTGTGGGTGATTAAAGCCTCTGCAGCTGCTGTTGTTTTCCCTATGATGGTAAGTTTTCTGTTTTACAAGTTAATACTTTACCAAGAGTATGTGCATCTTCAGAACATCCTTAAGAAAGAAGGGAGTCTTAAAGAAGGGAGTAAGAAAGAAACAAAAGAACCTGTAGTACTTCACTTTTGAAACACAAGGACTTCTCATTTCCTGGGAATAAGCAATTCAGTTGTGAGTAGCTATTGAAAGTGGAAATTATTTAACTTTGGCAAGGTAAAACTAATACTGAAAAAAATGGCTTCAGTTAAAAATTCTGAATGTACTGAAAGTGTGCATGTGTTTTTGTTAATTTAAAAAGTTTATTATAAATTATTTTATTTATGATTGCCTTAAGGTTCTAGCATTAGTGTTCGTTCGCAAGCTTATGGATTTATGTTTCACCAAAAGAGAGCTTAGCTGGCTTGATGATCTTATGCCAGAAAGTAAAAAGAAGAAAGAAGACGACAAAAAGAAAAAAGAGAAAGCAGTAAGTGTGAAAACAACCAAACGAAGCATGTTGTAAATTACTAAAAAATGTTCAATGTGACTTAAAAGAATTTTAAGTGGTCTGAGCATATAACTTTATATACCAAATGCACATTTTTAAATTCTTTACTAATGAGATTTAATGCTAGATGTGTCACTGTTTCAGTGACATTATTATGAACTATGACTCTTACTTGTGATTAAAGACACTTGCAAGCAAAGTGGAAAGAAGCAATTTTTAGCACAAAATGTTGTTTTCTTTGACATTCATCAGGTTAAAAGGAGAGAAATGGGAGAGGAAGAGTAAAAGCAGTGGAGTAGGGATCTTTACTCTGCTTAAATAAATCTCAAAACTTTTCATACTATCAGGGACATTTTGCTTGTGTGTGTTTGCAGGGTTGTAGATAATACCAACTGCTAATTACCAATAATACAGTAATATAGCATGTATAACTTCTCCATAAAACTCTTAACAATACACCAGCCAGCTGAATTCCTTACAAAACTTGTAACCCTCTTCTTCCCTGCTTCTTCATTCCCCCCTGGATAAAACGCTTGTAAATAAAAAAGATCTCAGACTATATCTTCTGCATTCAACTCCAGTACTTGCAGGGAGACGCCCCTTACCCTGTGGAAATTAACTGTCAGCATGAGATGCTTCTTTGATTTGTGCTACATGAGTGATTTTAAATTTTTCCCTTGAAATTTACAGGAAGCAGAGAGAATGCTTCATACAGGGGACACTGAAAGTGTACACCTTGCATATGGAGAGGCAAATCTGGATTTTCCTGTAAAAACCCTAAAATACAGGTATAATAAAATGTTGACCTTTTAAGAGGTTTTGGTATTACGTGCTGTAATGTGCTTCATATGAAGTTGATCGTGTATGAGTTGAATTAATTCTTTTTCCCAAACTTGTAACTCAACCATGATTAGGAAGTATGAAGGTATATGGTGCTATAGTAGCATTTTTATGTTGCATTGTTGTTTAAAACTGCATCTTAATTATAAATTTACATGACCATCTTGAACAGATCAGATGACTCAATTTCGACCAGCTGTTGTCAAGGTGAAGAAGCTTCCTTGGTCAGTTTCTGTGGAATACTTGTGTGTTACTGTGCATGAAAAACTGAGTATTAAGCAACTAATAGCATCAGTTGAGCCATGTGTTTACCAGCCACTTGGGTTTTTCAGAATAAGTCTTAAGTATGTAATTCTTTGATGGTTTATTTAAGTGAGGGCTAAAGTTTATAATTTCTATGACTAAAACTTTTTACAAGCAGACATTTTTAATTCAGAACGTAATTTTCTGAAAGTAAATGTGAGGATAGGGTTACTGGTTCTCTTCCAGAAACAGAAGTGGTGGAATTTCACTGATGGAAAGTTCCTTCAGCACTAGAAGGTGTTTTGTCTCACGGGATGTATTCACCTTAGCTGTCAGGTATTCTGCAACTGTTCAACACTCCTGGAAGATAAATAACTTGCCAGGTTTTTTTGTCTGTCTAATACTAAGCGTAAGGTTAAAAATTTGCTTTGCTGTGGACCTACTATTGTGTCAGGTCTTCCCTGATACAAGTTGGGAACAAGCAGCTTTTTGGATTAGACTGTTTTAGATTATTCCAGTTGAGTGCTATTGTCTACTCTAAAAGCAGGCTTGATTCGACTTTAGCAACTCAAATGAAAATGCTAAATATTAAAGCTTTTTTAAAAAACATTTGAGGTGCAAATTGCTCTCACAGTAGAACTATGATTTCATCAAGTGTGTGCATGTGTGCTTACTATATATTTCACTGTCTTGCATCTTCTGGGGATTCCTGAGGAAAAATGCCATTGAAAGATTTCTATGCAATTTGAAGAACTCGTACAGATACCATGGGTTAGGCTCTGGAGCTGAAGTATGGAACAGAACAAAAAACGTATCTACATACAACACCTAAGTCTGCTGTGCACATAAGTGTGTGGAGGGCAAAGGGGGAAATAGGTTTTGAAAACTTGCCAGCTGGGAAGGTGAACTGTCTGCAGGACTTGAGGCGACGGTGGCAAAAAAACCTTGAAAAATGTCTAGTAAGGCTTTGCAGGAAAAAAAACCCTTGAAATCTGTCTTGATAAATTGGAACTTCTAGATTTTTACAGGTTTTAAATCTTAACTGAGTTACCATTTTCAAAATTTTATTAACATCTGCTCTTTTACCCTTGGTTATTTCCTGGAAACAACTTAAAACAATTCTAATTTATGAAAGGCTTAGCAGAACAGTACGATTAATTTCATTATTTCTGAGCACGCAAAATAATTTTATGAATTTACAGGTAACTTAAAAATGAAGCATCTCTCAAATATTCTCAATGTCATAGTGGTATCTATGCGAAAAACTGTTTTAACATGCTATGTGATTAAGGCATTTTTGTTGAAGTATGTTTATAAGACATGAACTCGACTTGTGGCTGTGTAAATATTGAAAGGAAGCACAACTGATGTAAATGATGAGTGACAGAAAGTATAATGTTGTTGCAAGGTATTGAATACTAACCAGAAAGTATGTTTGTTCTTTAGCCTTGATCCCTCAATCGTAAACATATCAGATGAAATGGCCAAAACAGCACAGTGGAAGGCTCTTGCCATGAGTACTGAGAATGCCAAAGTAACCAGAGCTAACCTGAGGTAGCTATAATTACTCACACATTTTCTAACTAAGGTCTTGTGTTTAGCAGCTAATAGCTGGACTTGTATTTCTTGAAATGCATCTCAAAAAATGAGCATATGTGGTTTGTAAAATCTGCATTGAATTTTTATTTTTGAGGAACTTGAATTTGAAGTTCATTTTTGCTGTTTACTCTGAAGTTAAACAATTTCTGTAAGGAATTATAAATGCGCTGTTACAATTTTAAAGTTACTCTTTATTTGCATAATTTACAATTGTATGCTACTCTGGTGAGCTTAGGGTTTCTAAAAGCTTTACTAGAATGTATGTGAGCATGGAAATTGTTTGATCCTGATCATTACAAATGCCAGTGAGAATAAAAGGTAAGTCCAGCACTTTCATTGTTGCTTTATGCTGCCCTAGGGTCTGCCCCCTGTTTTTGTGGGTGGGTGGGTTGATTGGTTTGGTTTTCCCCAGCTCATTGTTAATCCCTAAAAATACTGTCTTCACTGTGTATAAAATATTCTTGAATGAAGTACTGGACAAATTAGGAGTCCTCAGTACTATGAACATTTCCAGTAAGATGACATGCATCTTCTGCTGTGACAGGTGCCTCTTTCTCAGTGAACTTCCCATCTAAGAAATACAGACAACACAATACACTGAATACAGACAAGAAAGTCTGTATGCAATGAATAATTCTGCTATCCCACCCTAGTTTATTCCCTGTCTGGCTGAATCTATCAAGCGGAACAAACGAAGTATTCATATTCCTGAAAAGCCTGTAATTTATAAGGACTGGTATATGTGGACTGCTCCATCACAGTGCAACTACTGTTTAGTATTTTTATGTATGAAAGAGGGGAAAATTGGCCTGGTTGACATTGAAAACTAAGGTTATGCAGTCATACTGTCTGTACTTGCATCTTCTTTTGGTTGATCCGTCAGCCAAATCTATCAAAGAAAGACAAGTTTCAGAGATGTGAAATTGTCAAGTTTTGTGTAAAAGCGACGTCTTAACAGAAGAGTGTCTGGTGAGGGAGTATTCCTACATAATCATTACAAGCTATTGGATATAGTTTAGCTTCTATTATAGAAACAGCAGTAGTGGCTGGCCGCTTAGCACTTGTATACCATCTGTTTATTCAACACGTGCATTGCTCCAAAATAATATGGAATAGGCTTTGTTTTGCCCAGATAGTGGGTCAACCAAGGGTGAAGGAGGAGACAAGGAAAGAACTTGGAGGTATTATAATAGGAAAAGCTAAAGAGACTTATTAGTGCAGGCACCATTTTCAGTGAATCTTCAGCCCGTATTGTTTAAACATTTTTAATAATTTAAATAAATGTTTTAAACACTTTAAAAAACAGGTTCTGAAAAGCCTGTTACAGAATCTGGATGCTTCTGGTACGGTATCTGATAGTCATTGGGTCTTCTTCAAGTCATAAGGCTTGAAGAGATACAGATCTAGATTTCTTTTTCCAGAAGAACTAGTGTAGAATTATATGCAGCACTTTGTAATGTTTTTTGGTCTATTTAGGTCATATTCAGTATTCCTGGTTTTTTTTTTTTTTTTTTTTTTTTACTATGAGACATTTCCATTTGATTCCAAAACATGCCCTGCTTGAGATTAGTATGGTAAAAATTGCACCTTGTAAGGGAACTTGCTAGATCTACAAATTGAAAGTAAAAAAACTGGTGCTGGAAACTAGCTCTTTCAAGAGGCAATATGATAATTGTATGGATCTGGAAAATGTTAAAGGCAGAAGTTCTTTGAGCCTCAACTCAATTAATTGGTTCCTATTTTGAGATATTTACTACTTTTTTTTTTTTGTATAGTGGATGCTGGAGACATTTAGAGATGTCACCATTGCTCAGTCAAAAGTAATTCCCAGTAAATTTTTCATTTTGCTTCTGTTAAGGTTTTTCTGTGTAACAGTCATCTGATAGCATGGACAGATGTTTAGTGCTGTGGTAAAAGTGGTTCTGTGGGCACTACTATTTAAGATTCATAGGTTTGAAGTGAGATGCAGTTTGAAGCTACCAATGTCTTTTGGAATTCCAGATCATATAGAATCATAGAATCGTTTGAGTTGGAAGGGACCTAAAGGGACCTAAAGATTATGTAGTTCCAACCCCCCTGCCCTGGGCAGGGACACCTCCCACTAAAACAGGTTGCTCAAATCCCTATCCAGCCTGGTATTGAACACTTCCAGGGATGGGGCAACCTGTTCCAGTGTCTCACCACCCTCACTGTAAAGAATTTCTTTCTGGTGTCTAATCTAAATCTCCCCTCTTCCAATTTAAAACTGTTGCCCCTTGTCGTGTCACTACATTTCTTCATAAACAGTCCCTCTCCAGCTCTTCTGTAGGGTCCCTGGAGCCTTCTCTTCTCCAGGCTGAACAACACCAGCTCTCTCAGCCTGTCTTCATAGGGGAGGTGCTCCATCCCTCTGATCATCCTCGTGGCCCTATGCTGGACCCGTTCCAACAGTTCCATGTCCTTCCTGTGTTGAGGACTCCAAAGCTGGAGACGCAGTACTCCAGGTGGGGTCTCACAAGTCCAGAGTAGAGGGGTAGAATCGCCTCCCATGACCTGCTGGCCACACTTCTCTTGATGCAGTCCAGGACATTGTTGGCTCTCTGGGCTGCCAGCTCATGTTGAGCTTCTCATCCACCAGCACTCCCAAGTCCTTCTCCTCAGGGCTACTTTCTAGCCATTCTCCGCCCAACCTGTATTTGTGCCTGGGATTGACACAACCCAGGTGCAGGACCCTGCACTTGACTTGGTTAAACTTCATGCGATTTGCATGAGCCCACCTCTCCAGCCTGTCCAGGTCCCTCCAGCGTGTCAACTGCACCACCGAGCTTGGTGTCGTCAGCAAACTTGCTGAGGGTGCACTCTATCCCACTGTCCATGTCACTGACAAAGATGTTCAATAGTACTTGACCCTTGAGGAACACCACTCGTTACTGGGTGCCACTTGGATTTTGATCTGTTCACTGCAACCCTTTGAGTGCAGCCATCCAGCCAGCTCCTTATCCACTGAGTGGTCCATCCATTGAATCCATGGCTTTCCAATTTTGAGACCAGTATGTCATGCAGAACAGTGTCAAGTGACATGTTGTGTGGGTTGGCATTATTTCTTATGGACTCCGCAGAGTTCAGGGACACTTGTATTTTTCTAAAGAATCACAGAATGTTTCACTTTGGATGACTTCTCGTACTTTTTTTTTCCTTAAAGAGCAACTGCACACATGTGTTGTCTCCTAAAACACATGCCTAGAGAATCCTCCCTCTTAGGCTTTTCCCCGTTTCTCTTCTACTGTCCTGTAACTAATTTGGGATGTTCCTTTCTGTCCTTGGTTAAGCCACTGTTCATTGTCTGTGTCCCTACGAGTGTCAGTTGTTTACGTGCCAGCCAACCAGTTGTCTTTAGGGTTTTCCACTTGAATGCAGATTTCTAATTGTCCTCTATAGCCACACACATGAGAGTGTGGCTTTTTTGAAAAGACTGAAATGTTTTCCTGATCTTGTATTGTGAACAAAACTGTTTTCCTGAACAATAATTAAACAGTATTAATAATGTTACTTGTTATGGTTTTTTTGATTACTTTTAATGAGACATTTTTGAAGGTTTTGATGTGTTTGCTTTTTGCAAATGATGTTTTGCAAAACAATTTCAAACCAGTAGAATTGTAAAAGCATTGGGACCAGAAATGCTATTTATAGATACAGTCTTGGTGATTTCTCTCTTTAAGCTTGTACTGTTCCTGGGAATAGTACTTAACAGTTCCTAGAATGTGATAGAAATCCATCATTATAAAAGTATTTTTACATTGTTAAGTATAAAGTGTTTGAAAGTTAACCATTAATAACGTGAACTAAGCCTTGCATTTTCCTCTTTGCTTTCAAATAGCCCTGAGAAAACAGAAAGCGTGAAAATAAATGTGGAAGATTCACCTGTTGTGAAATACGTGGATGCTGAAACATCTTTATAGAACAGAACCAAGGGGAATTGCGTGTATTTGTGTGTGTATATATATCACTGCAGGATATTATACCATTGAAGTGTGATTTCCAATTTAAGGAGCAACAAGTATTTAATTCTGCCATTGCTTAGGGCACTGTAGATATGCTTGCAAAATGAGAAGATTTTCCTACAGATAAGTTGAATGGTAATCACACTTCAGCTATTTATTTTATTGGAAATTTTATTTTCATTTTTAAATAGGAAATTGTAATGAATGCATATTATTTTCAATAGTCAATATGTGCATAAAAGTAAAATCAGCTTTTGCTGGCAATTACTGGTCCACATTGCTTAAAATTTTGCAGAACCTCTGTTGATAATGTGCGCTACAGAAGTTTTTCTGTGCAGGCAGTTACTGCTTGTTTTTGCAGGGTATACTTTTTTGTGATTTCATAGAACAAATATTAATATGCTGTTTTCAAGAACTACTGTGTTTTATGTCTCCACTACATTCTAGTGTTTTCTGGATTCTGTCTCTCTATTTTATGGAAGTGGCCTAGAGCCCTAGGTCAGGTGGTTAGTTTATCTTTAAAATATATACAAATACCCCGCTCTGCTACTTTTTTTTATAATTCACCCTTGATTTTTGATTGTTATCCAGTAGCAGTATGAGTGCAGTAATTGTAGTTACAGTCCCCAGTCAGTATTTGTCATTCTGGACACACCATGTTTACACAATATAAATTGGATTTATAGACAGCAATTTTGTCTATAGGAGTGACACATACTACCACACTAGTAATTTTCAGTTCTTTAGTTCCTGTTTTTACTTGCATTTTTCCATCGACTTTCACAGTCTGATTTACTCATCTTTAAGACTGAAACTTTAGATTATTTCATGTCTTCATCAAATATATTTTTTTCTGAATTAATTTTTAAATTTACAGTGTATTTTATTAAATTAGCTGTAGTTTAATTATAGATTTATGATCAGTATTGTGTTATGGATTACAAATTGCTTGTGGTATTTTTGTGTACAGTTCTGATCCTCTCCATTGTAAAGGGCATATAGATAGCACACCAACTTATTTTTAAACATTTTATTTATTTTAATTAGTATAAAGTTTTATCTTTCAAGATGAATTAAAGTAAATATTCATTTATTAAAGTAAATGTAATTTTTTGAGGCTCACTGATAAAGATGCAGTCAGTGCATTTATTGTACTTACATTTTCAAGTTCTAGTGTTTAGCATTATAATATTTGAAATAATGAGAATTTATGTATAAATGCAAGTCTTGATCGCTTACCTGCGCAGTTTCCATGTTTAATATTATTTTTGCCTTGTACCTTAGGTTTTTTTGTTTTAATTTCTGAATGATCTTATCACACTTCTGAATTGCCACCAGCCCTTTCTGGATGTATTACAATGGCTTTAATTAGAATCTGTGCTTGTTTAAAATTAGAAGATGCTGTTTGTTTAATTCTGCTTTTGGCAAAGTTGATAGTTTTACCATGGACCATGTCGTAAAATTCCCAACAATACAAAAGAAGCTGATTTCTGGAGGAGGGCAGAGTTCATCTGAAAATACCACTTGAGGTGGAATTTTGGTGCTCTTAAGCCAAGTGTCACTTGGAGAGAAGGTAATTTATATTACAAAAATAAAGCAATCAGTGGGAATAAATAGAAAATCTAAAAATAGCATTTAAGTTACATGGACTGTTACCATTCCCTTTAAATGTAATATAACTAAATGATGCTTTTTTTTTTTGCTTTTCTTTTTTTTTCATTTGTCTGTATTCCAAAAAGAGAATTTAAAGAAAGTAAATAATGTACAGCAATACGAATAATGTTATCCAAACTGTCATAACAAAGGCTCGGGTCATGGCAAAGCAAGTGAGGTCTGCATTACCAATTTGACTAATACTGTGTAATGACCTATGTACATGTTCCTCAGTGCTTGGACAATAGTGTAGCTTGTGCCTTAGCTTGAGTAGGTGCTCTTTCAGAAAATACCCATATTTTCCCTCTAGTCAAACTGAAATACAGTGAAACTATAGCAGTTGTTTTCCCAAAGCTTTCTGCCTTATTTTAAAAGGAAATAACAAAGCCTACATCTACAATGTCAGTTGTTGACTACTAAGTAGCTCTTGCTGAATCCAAGAGGGAAGATATTTTGGGCAGTTTACATAGTATTATCCACGATACATGACTTCTGTACCAATTCTCCCAGTAGCTTTTTACATTTCATGTCCATAGTTCTACATCGATTTCCAAAGACCCAAATAATTATAATAAGCTTCTTAGATTTTTAACTCTTTAATGATGGAAATCAGAGTTCCCTGGTGCTGCACATCTTGTGTCTGGGTTCTACATCAGAAAGATTTAAGTTTTGGTCAACATTACAGGAAGTGGGTATTTTTCTAGTGAAGTTGAAAGGAAACTTTCAAGCAACGAAAGCCCCACAAGTCTAATCACAGTATTTATTTAAATTTAACTGTGGAGATATTTTAATCAGTGCCAGAAATACCATGACTTGCAGAGCAGTTTATAGTGATCTTTAGTTCCAGTGTTCTTGGTCAGTAACATGTTATGCTTGTGCTTTTTTCCCATGAATAGAGGAAGGTCTGGTTATAAGTGCATAAAATCACACTGATAATCTATGGTTCAGTGATTCACTGCTCATATTACACCTTTCTGCTTTAAAATCACACAGTATTAAATGGCTACAGATGTAGTTTACTGTAGGTACATAGACATTTTGCCTTAATGGATGCAAAAGAGCAGTGATAATTGCTGTGCACTGATTTTCTTTTTTTTTTTTTTAATAAGGGTTAAGCCCTGTATAGACTACACCAGTGTATGTCCATTCCAACAGTTAGTGGAAAATAAAACAGCCCTGCACTTTTTTTTTAGATGCTTTGGTTTCCCGGAATGGAGCTTAGTGCTACTGTGTATCTGGCTGCAGAGCCACCTCAGGAAGTCCCTTTTTTTTTTTCCCTGTCTTTTTTTTCTTTTCTAATTTATTTATAAATATGAATGTTTACATAAAATGTAGGTCTTAATTTTGACCACTCCGTTTAAATTATCGTCTAAAATATTTTGCTCAAAATGCAGCCTTGTGTTTAAATTATATTCTGCGAAACTCATTCTTAGTATTTTCATATGTATTACAATGACATGCTTTTTATTCTGTTTACATATGCCCAAGTTAATGATACTTTCTTCCTAGATTAATTTTGCAGCTGTAACATAAGGTTATTCAGTGAAATGTTCCAAATTGCCAAATTTGGCATCCTAAAACCTGTTAGGGTAGAATTTGGTGCCCTAGAAGAGGTTTTTTCAACCAGATGTCTTGGCCATTTTTTCCTCCACTTTATGAAAGTTCTCCTATAACTTGACCGTTTGCTTCCCCTGCATCTCTCTTCAGATGGGAGCTTCCTAATCTGTGCCCTTTGCAAAGGCAGGTTTGAGAGGCTGTAAAATACACCTGTAACAAAGGTTGTGGAGCCTGCGCCATTCTAAAGGGTTGTCTTGTACATACATTTCTGGACATCGTAAGATAAACGGTTTATTTTTTTTTTTTTTTTTTTTTGGTTCACAAATGTAGTCTGTTACATGAGCACCACGATGATTTTAGTTTCATGTGATTAGTAATGTTTTAATTGCTCACCTAGGTCAAATTTATTATCCAGTACAGTACAAATGTGTGAAATACTTTGTTTATACCAACAGTAATTTATATTACAGCAAATTTTAAAACTAGAGGCACATGGCTTTGAGTCAGCCTAAAAGTAGTGCTATAAATAAAACAAATTGCTTAGTAATTTTTAGTCGATTTTATTTTGTAACATTTTTAGTGAAAACTTACAGGATTTCTTAGTTGGCATTGAAGTTAATCTAAAGACACTTTAATACTGAATTTAGTATCTGTTGATGTTTCTTTGGGATATTGAATGAGTTTGAAAATCAGTACTTTTCTAAATGATTCTATTGGCAAGACACATCGTTTATAATACTTTCCTCATTGTTGCTGATACTCCTGTTCAAAGGTGTCTTCCAGGGTTCAGCGCCTGTAGCTGAATGACAATTTTGGTTTTCATACTGACTATTTCAAATGTGATTACATACTGTACGGTTCAAATTTTTTATGACTGCTTTTCTAATTACAATGGTGTTTTCTTACTTTATAACAAAACCCAAAGCAAATTAAAACATTATTCCAAATGTATAATCAATATTCAGTTTCTACAGAAAACACAACTCTCAGACTTGACTTTAATGTGAAAGATCCAGCCTTTGTTGTTTTAATTACTGCTAGAATAAAATTATCTTTTGTAATGTTTCAGAAAGTCGGTAAAAGCAATAAAAATCTACTGAATTACGACTTTTTTTCCTCTCTTTATTTCTCGCCGAGCGGGAGCCCTGCGGCCCTCCCGCGGCAGCGGCGTCCCTGTGCGCATGGTAACGGCCGCCGGCGTCGCCCGTCGCTATGGTGCCCTGCCGCCGCGGTAGATGGCGGCTCGCGATTGGCCGGCGAAGGTCTTTTTTTCGAAGAAGACGGCGCCATTGGCTGCGGGGTGTTCCGTTCCCGGCGGGAGGGAGACACGCACACGCACGCACACACACCCCCAACCCCTCCCCCCCAGTAATCCGGATGCGAAGCCGAGGGAAGCGCGCGCAGCGACGTGAGTGGGACGGAGCGGGGAGGGGAGACAGCGACGATCGCCCAGCGCGCGCGCCGCTCCCTCAGGGGACTGAGTGGCCGGCGAGCGGGAGGGGAGCATGGTCGGTCTCCGCTGCGGGGGTGCCTGTGGTACCCGCTCCCCGAGACCGGCCTCCGGGAAGGGCTAGCAACCCCTCGCTGCACCCTCCCGTGGCAGGTACCGAGGGCTGGCGTTGGTCAGGGGGCGGAGGAGGCAACAGAATCGGGCCGCTGTCTTCTCAGCGCGAGGCCGTTCTGTCACGCAGTTAGCGGTTGATCGCACGTTTTGGCCACTGTCTAATTAAGTCATGGAGAGGTAAAAGTTTCATCTTGATGATGGAAAAGTTCAAAAGGTTATGTTAGCCTTTAGGAATGTATGTAAACATGCAGCTTCGTATAAAATACCTCAGGAAAAAAAATATGTAAAAATAATTGCTGAGCCAGGCCTGCTTAGTTGTGAATAAGATGTGAAAGTTCCAGGGAATCTGTGCTTCTAAATGAAGCCGGGTTTGCGCGGCATGCCGCCTGCCAACTCAAGAGAGCAACTCAGTCCTGAATTTTGCCTAACAAACTAGGAGTAATGCCTCTAAAACAAAGGTTACTCTGCCCCCAAGCCTCCCAACAGCGTCTTCCCCAGCCCTGCAACTTTGCCAGCCCTGAGCCTTCAGAAGACTACAGTCTCTTGTGATTCTCAGAGGCTCTAGGTTGTAGCAGTACAGTTCCCTAAAAAGGTCTGCCTTGTAGTGAAGGCAGAGAAGATGGATTTCACAGAGCTATATATTCTGTGAATTTCACAGAGCCATTTATTATCCTTGTATTGATACAGAGCTGCTTGCTAGACTATCTGCTTTTTTCCCTACATCTTGTGAACTGCAGATTAACAAGGTAGATTTAGGCAGAATCTACAGATAAAAGTTATGATCTGGAAAGTATCCCAGAGACTTGTATTGCACGGGTCCAGGAATCTGAGAAGAGGCATGGCCATTTATGGCTCCACAGGAACTGGGGTGGCGCAGAGTGAAAACAAACAAAAAAAAGCCCTAAACGAGCAGTGGCTTGAATATTTCCATTTGTTGGAAAAATTAGAACTTAATATTGGATCCTAATTAATCTTCAGACAACCTTCATAGAAATTACTAAACAAAATAAAATTTGAAGTTACTATATACATGTGGAAGTTTTCATCCATAGCAAACATGCAGATTTCCATATTTATTCAGTCAGTAAAATGTGTAAGAAACATTCTTCAGACATTGTATGGGCTCATCAGTGCAGAATTTCCTTCTGGCTGCTCTGCTTTCTGAGAACAAGAGTGGAAGAGGTCCAGGGTTCCCTTTGCTTTCATCAGACTGGAGAAGCAGAAGCTCCGTTCTGGGAACTTTTCATCGTCTTTTATGCTTCTTTTGCCATTTCTATTTTGACAATAATATACTGATAATTGCTTTTTTAAGGAGTGACTTTTCATCTGACCGCACACCCAGCTTATAGTATTAGATACGTTCCTATCTAAGCAACAACATCAAAAGTCTTATTAAAGCCAAGATATAACACATCTACTGCTTCTTTATCCAGCTTAAGCTAGTTAACTTATGTATAATTAGACAGCAGAACTCAGCCACTGGAGTGACTAAGAAAGGAATTCAAGGGTAAGCCAAGCAACTAATTGTCTTACAAACTATCCATATCCAGTAGTTATTGCTAATAAAGATTATAAAGAATGTAAGACATCTTTTTGTTTAAGAGAGTTTCTAACGAGTACAGTGAAGTTTGAGGTGTAAGATTTTCCCTCCAATATATCTCTCTTTGTTGATGGTTTGATTTCACCTTCTGAAGCTTTATGTGTTTGTGTCATCTGAGACAGCTACCAGACTGGGCTGCAGATCAAGGCTGGGGTGGTAATTCCTTTGTCTCCCATCTCTCATCATGTGAATTCTTTTATTTCTGACAGTGTTCTCAAATGTTTCGTGTCCTATCTTGCATGCCAGTGCTATCAGAATGCATCTCTCTTCCTATGTAATAGAATTAACATAACTAAGTAAATATAATCATCCCCAGTTAAAATGAATTAGTTAATATTGCTCTCATATCATTGTTTTAAATGGAATTGAATAAGACTTTATGTCTAAAGACATTTTCCTTTTAATGCGTTTCTATTCTTTTAAAGACTTGTCTGATCTCAATCTTTTCTGGCATGACCTCGGTGGAATGCAAGTGTTGCTTGGTTTGTTTCTTATACATTACTCATGGAGCTTACTTAATAACTAGGGGTTAGTTATGAGGATAGTTAATAGCCTGACTACATGGAAATTTCTGCTGGCAGGAGTAAAGACGACACACGGGAGTAGGAACTTATTCAGTTGACTTTCAAGAAAGTCACATAACTGTGAGAATAGGTAAGGAAATATTTCATGTCTGTTTTCTCTCCATTTATGGCTGATCCAAGGGAACCAGGAGTTTGGAGGTTGTTTCCTTTTACCTACCCCTCATTCAGGGTGTGGTGCTAATACACCTGCCTGATTCAATGACTGGTTACTGATTCTTCTCTTCTCCCTCTATTTACAGCTGTGCATTCCTGCCCCCTGCCTTGTCAGCAGAGGTACTGTACTTGTCAGCATCAGGTAACTGATGATGTCCCTACTTATAGCAGGGGGGTTGGACTAGATGACCTTTAAAGGTCTCTTCCAACCCAACACCTTCTATCATTCTATGATTTCAACAGTGAGCTTAATTGGTAGAAAACTAACTTTACAAATAGAAGCATATGATTTTCTTTCTGTTTAGCTCTCTGCATTGGCTCAGGTTTGTGTCAAAAATGCTGAAGATGTGGAGGTGAGTGGCTGAGGTTGGGAAGGGAAAGGAAAGGGACTGCCATTCTCACCAGCAGCTGCCTGTTAATTAATTGGTTTATCTCTGTATTAAAGCTGAAGAGCACAACACTTTAAGCTGCATGAATAAATACTCATTGTCCCTGTACTCATATAGCAGATATACTCAGGGACAAGCTATAATGTAATCAGGATTTAAGCAGGAGAGATTATTTGCAGCCTGAATCAGGTTTCCCAGTCCAGTGAGCTGTGCACCTGTGGTGATGCTGAGCTGGCAGGCCAAAGAGATGATACAGGGTCATTTTTGTGGCCAGGGCCGGCCTCTTTTTGTTGACTGGCTTGTGCTGGCTTAGTGGCCTCTAGGAAATAGAGAGGTAACCTCAGGATGGGTCCTCAGAGCTGGGTGAGGGCTGGATCCCTTTGTTCTCAGCATTGAAGGGAATTTGGCTTGATGTTTGTCAGATTCAATTTTGTACAGGGACTTTTGGATCTATAATGGGCAATGAACCTTTAAAATCTTAGTTAGCTGTTACTTTTTCATCTTTACTAAGGCATGCAAATACCAAAAGCATTGGACTGGCAGCCCTAAAGCAAGGTTGGTCTACAGTTACAAGATTTTTGTAAATAATCACAAAGACTTTACAATTTTGGATTAAATCCTAGTCGTATTGGGAATCCTGCGGTTGTGGTCTAGAAGTCTAACCCAAGGGTTACTTTGTTAAATGGGATGCTGAGAATTTTAGATTTAACTGTAGTTGTTCATGGACAAGTTGTTTTGTGTGTGGTTTTGTTTGCTGATTCTTTAATTGGCTGAAATACGTCTTTGTACACCTGTACTTGGGAGCAAGTTGATAATTTGTGTGTTTCACAATATTTCATAGTGTGCAAATGTGAGATGATGATTGCATTATGTCATGCCTCAGTAATATACCACATGGATTGGGCTATTGGGGAGAGGATATAAAATACAAATCAGTAAAACAATCATGGGAGCTCTTACTCATGAGGATTTGTAGACATGCTTAGCAATGTAATTGGCTTCTCTTTTATTGTTTTTGAAGCAAAGGAAATAAATGAATTTAAATAACTTAATTTAGTTTAATCTGATTTCAGGATATTTTTTTTTTTGCTGAACAAAACCAGGTAGAACAGATGCTGTGTATATTCATTTCCTGGAGGTAACTGGTACAACAGAATTGTTCTGAGGTGTTTTTAAATAACCCTTTTGAGTAGATGTGTGAAGGAGAGAGGAGGAGTTTCCTGGAGGTCCAGATCAATCATTCGCTGGGGGGAGACTAGTGGTAGGATAAAGGCTTGTTCAAAAGAATAGAAACAGATGATCTGGGCTTACAGACTACTTACTGGAGTGAGTTAGTATGGTGCAAAAGTTCATACTGTCAACAGTTGCATTTTGGGTAGTTTTGTGTCTGATGCCAGAATGTATAATTGTGAAATAGCTCTGATTTTCAGCTGGGGAGCAGCAGCTTCTGGTCATTTGTAATGCTTTTATTTCCTGCCAGGTTTTCTCCTTCTTTGCCTTTAGAGGAAGAGGAAGGAAAATGAATAGTGGAGGAATTCTACACTGCACAAAGAGAAAAGGAGGCTATCGTATTTTATATGGAAAATCCTATTAAAGAGACACCAAAGAGAATATCTAAACGGTCCATACTTAAAGAATAGTAAAATGGGTAGAAAGGACCAGGCAGTGGTATTATATCCTAATTTTTTAAAATCAGAGGTGCTTTACTTAAATGTGGCAGCTGTATGCAGTTCTCAGGGATAATTCTTCAGCCCCAGTCTCCTTATGACCATCCTTCTTCAGTCAGAGCAGGATCTACATCTTATAATTGTTTTTGTGGCAGCAAGGTATTTCTCTTGACTATCCTCTTTCTATGTCTTTCTGTCTCTTTCTAGGACTTTGTAAGATTTTCAGTGAACAAACGTTGTATACTATGCAAGCAACAAATTCTGGGATTTTGTGGGAAGTCACACCTACAGGCTGAACATTTGTCTGCCGTGGATCTAATATGTAGTAATGGCCCTGATGAGGCCAGGCCATACATACAGCTGCACTTACCTATGGAAATAAGCTGTGGGTCGCACTGCAAGGAAAGCTGGGCACTAAAGGTATAAGGCATTAAGCTGAAATGCAGAAGACCCAGATTCCAAACTACTGAAAATGACCATGGCTCTGTGGTAGACTGCATGATGTATGCATCTCATTTATTTGTTAGATATCTGCTTTTAATACCCTTTGCCTGTCTTGTTTGTCTAGGTGGTAAAACCACTATGCTCTCTGTTGTCTGGACAACAGCTTGTATGGTACAACCATGTCAGCCTGTAAGCACTGTTGTAACCTAAATAGATAATCCATGGTGAAAAATAATGGTAGTAATCCACAAGATGAGGAAAAATCCCAATAAAAACGAAGTGTAATAGCAAGACAGTCACTATTATGTACCCGTGTGATGGGAAAATGAGGTTTCTGTATGTCAGGTTAATTACTTTCTTGTTAATATCTGGAATTCTAAAGGATATATTCTCATGCTATCTAAGGGTTGATATTGAGAAAATGGTAGAGCTGTGGGGTTTTTTTTCCTAAAAGTTTTATTTATTGGTTCTGTAAGTATTTGTTGCTTTTGCTGTAATGATATAATTCTACAAATCTACATTTTTTTTAAGGAAGTGAATTTTTAGCCATCTGATAATAGTGATACAAAATGCCTGATCAGGACAAAACGTTGAAGAGCACAGAAAAAGCAACAAGCAAAAAACCTCATGGGATCTCTATGAGGTACAGTATCTCACTGTATCTTTCTTTGAACTTCAACAGGACCCATGTGGAATTTGCACTCGCTGCCAAAGCAGAATGCTTTAATTTGAAATGCAGTATAAACATGACAACTGTTACTCTGGTCACAAAGTTTATTTACACCTTTGTTGATTTAAGGCATTCTGGAGAAGCTATAAATTCTTCTCTATGCAAAATGAGGACACTAGGCAACACTAGAAAACTTTATTTTCTGTCAGTTCAGCATCGTTACGTGTTGACTTTCTTTACTCTTATGAAAGTACTTTTATGTAAGTATTAACACACATATTTGTGCTATTGTGTTTTATCCTAGGGGTTATTCTAACCTTAAAAGACTTCAGTCTCTCTTAAATGTTCAGTCAAGCAACCAACAGGTATTTTTTGATAACTGTTATACATACTGTGGAATTATATAATTATAAGTAATGATGATTATGGTTTGTGGCAGATACTTAGGATATTGTGTTCCATTACTGCTCCATATTGTTCCATAGTTAAGTAGCCTAACAGATTTGTTTTCTTATGTGCCATTCAACAATGTTATGAGAAGGTAGGCTTAGAGATGTATTGCCTCTCTATGATCAAGAGTGATAAATAGTATAAAATAAAAAACCTCAGCATTTTAACCATATGCAGTTTATCTCTGGAGAATAACACTTGAGCTGAATATCTCCAAGGCATAAATATCAGTGCATGAAACTTACAGGACATGGTAATATTCACCTCAAGTCACCTAGTGAAGCTTGCGTTTGCTATGTGAAGCAAAGAAAACCAAGACAAGATGATGGGTGTGAGTCCTTGGAATGACAGAACAGTTTCTTCCTTTCTATTCTGTAAAAAGATATGACAAAATAACTCAGGGAATTGTCCTTACGAGAGGAGTTCTGAGTTATGCACTCCCTTCCTGGATAGAGGCATGGAATTTCTTCTGAGCAGAAAACTGAAACATCTGAGTTCTACAAATTCTTTCTAAAAAGAATACGAAGACTGTGCAATTGTAGAAGTGGGGTGGGTAAGGAGCATAGGAAATCAATGTGTGTTGCAGATTCTGCTGAGCTTTACCATTATAAATTTTAGAAGTCACCATTCTTTCAATTTATATATATCTATGTACTAGTTTTCCAGCCTTGCTTTACACCAGTTTTCTGACATGTCAGTTTTGGTTTGTGTGGGGTGTGTGTGTATTTTATAATGACAGATTCTAGGTCCAATGTTCAAGCCAGAACTTGAGAAAAAGTACTTTTGCTTACTAATATTCTTATAAAACTTAAAATACAGTGTGTAACTCATGCATACTAGCCCTTTACTCCTTAGCTTCCAGCTATATGCTTTGACAGCAGTCAAACCAGTGTGACAAAAGCTCAGCAGAACATCAAAAGCAATGAACAAAAACCCCATGGTCAATGGCAAGAACCAACAGAAGTTGCTGAACTGGAAAACTTCAGGTAGAAAAAAAAGTTAATGTGACACTCTGCAGTTATATCTCTGCAGATCTTTATGTATCTTAAGCTTCTTGAAGTATTCAAGGCATTTATATTTGTACATATGTCTTTTACTTGTGCTTTCATGTTAACCCATTATGCGAGATGTAAATTATATATTTTTAACTTTCTAAACCTGTGATTGTTCCCACCTTTGTAAGCTTCAGACACAGGTCCCACTCAGCAGTGTGTACTGTTCAGAGTTAATATTGTCAGTTTAAATAAAATAAAGTTTCTTTATTTGGAAAGCCTATATTGTACCATTATAGTATTCCCAATTTATGCATGAGACAGACTACTCTTCCATGCTTTTAGTATCAGGAAATATGAAGTTGTGTTATTTCCTTGTAACTGCTGATACAACATTTCTTAATTTTTCCTGCTAATGTTGAGTTTTGGCAATCTAAAATTATATTGTGTTGAGATATCAGCAACTCAGCATTTTTCTGTTCTTTTTTCTTTATTAGTGTGACCTACAAGAATGAGAGAAATTTTAGCAAACATCCCAAGCATAAGCTGTTTCAAGAGATCTTTACAGCTTTAGTTAAGAACAGGCTCACCAGCAGGTCAGTATGTTGAGCACATTCATATGAGCTCCTTGGAGCTTTAGCAAACATCCCAAACATTAGCTGTTTCACCACCATGATGTGTGGATGACGTTTCATGTAGCATATATATTTCAACAGTAGACCTTTGTGTGGAAACTACCAGTTTCACATTTCTGCATAGTCTCAGTTTTAAACAACCACTTCTGTCTTGGCTTTGAAGACCAAATGCTTGGATCAATGGCATGGAAAAAGGAAGGCCTGGTTAAAATTTGGATGACCAAAATTCTGACATCTGCCGTGTTTCCTTTGTACTGGTGTCTGTAATCTATGGTTTGCTTTTCTAATTTAATTTTTATTTTTCCAATTTTACTTGTATTTCATGGACTGCTGTGTATATATAGAAAGGTTAATGGTTTTCATAAACCAGTTCAGTTTATGTTACCGTTCATATTTATTTGTATTTGTGTGTGCAACAGGATTAGAAAGGGAAAACCTTTCTTATGCTGCTCTCGTTTGAATGAGGTAGAATTGTAAGTCCTTAAAAAATGGAGGGGCAGTTGGGCATGAAAGAAAAAGAATATGTTTTTCAGGATTTCTGTTGTTATACACTCCTGCAGTGTATTGTGCTTTTCCATTTTAAAGCCAGAGTAAGGTCACGTAAGTGATTTGTAAATCTCGTACCTCTTTTGTTTCACATGAACTTTATCATCTCAGTACACACCAATGGGATGTCAGTGGCTCAGTGTCATTTGCTAAAATTCTAAGAATAACTTGCCTTGTGTCTTCCCAAATTCTGTTTCTACATTGTGCCATACCTAGCTCATATTTTGGTTTTTGTTTTCTTGAGTATTTGTTGTTGATGATAATATAGCAAATGCAGTCTTGTATTATAAATGAAAGCACCCAGGTAAGGTTGATGAAAAGAGCATGTATTAGTAGGAATGTAAAACCCATTTAGTTGCACTTTATAAATATTTTACTATGGCTGTAATGTTGTCTTCTTTTTAGAACTAATTCCATTGCATTGTCTCAGGGAGTAGAAACCATCACTCTCATCAGCATTACATACTTTTGCTGGTATAACTACGTTGGTTGGAGTGCAAGAAAAAAATCACACCCACTTACTTGTGTTGGCAGAAGGCCTGGTTGGAGGTAGTTCGCTTGACAAAAAAACCCCTGTGATCAGCCTAGCTTAAGTAGTTTGGATAAGGAGTATAACTAAGCAGGCTGAAAAAATCCTGCTGGTGTATGCTGGATATACACTAATGTATCTAGTAGCATGTACTGTAAATGTAACTGTAGCAGAAGAGACTCTCAAATGTTAACCAGGGTTAACACACAGAATTACTGTCCCTGCTTGGAAATGTGACTGTTGCTCCATTAAGGAAACTAACTTCTGTCAAGAGTCAAAGCTTTTTTGAAAAATACCAACTTTGTAGACCCACCACTTTGTAATGATCTTCAAAATCTGACCTACAAAGTTTCATGCTGTTCTGAAGTGTCCAAGTATGGAAGCATAATGACAAATAGTATTACTTTGGGCAGAAAATTGGCATAGAAGGGCTGAGATTCTGTAAGTAGCTATTTGTAAAACATTTATTTTTATCAAAGTATTTTTAACTATTGGCGTCATTCCCAACTTCAAATGATAAAAAGGGAAGAGAACTGCCACATCTCATAGGCTTTTTCCATTCCTTGGAAACTTGCCCAGATATTACAGATTCTGTCCCCTCAGTTAAAATAATGACAACAACAAAAAAAAGCACCACACAGATGTCCAATTTTAGGTTTATTTTTAAATAGAAAAATGGGGAAGTATATCTTCAACAGACAATGGAAACGGTGATGCTATTACTGGTATTTTATGCAGGATTATTGCCTCTCGATACTTTGTGTGTATCTGAAATGTTTTCTGCTGAGTCTTGTGCTGGGGAATTGTATGGAGAAATATAAAAGAAGAAGTTCTATTTGGAAGTATAATCCTATATCAAGAAGATTTAAACTAAATAAAAAATTATTCCAAGGACTAATGGTAATAGTTTTTAAGGCCCAGGATAGATTATGATAATTCAAAAAATTATTTCAAATCTAGCTCTTTCTACTTCTGTAGCATCCATGTGGTTTGTTTTAAATTTTATGTATGTGTATTTGTGCACTGAAGTTTAGTATGTGTTTTCTCAGTGATTTTGCCCTTTTGAGCCTTGATCCAAATGCTTAAAGTAAGTTAATATCAAAGCACGATCAGTTTGTGCTTAGAGATAAACATGTACTTTCCTGCATCAGTTCAGTGATAATAAGTGATGGCTGGCAATGTTCATATAAGAAAATCAATTTATTTAAAGCTGTTACTATGTTTGAATATAAATAGTATTCATGTATGGTATGTTCTTCAGCTGTTGTGAGTTACTAATCTTCTAGTCAACTGATTTGTGAATCATAGTGTTTTATTTAAGTGTTTTAACACTTTGTATTATATTTGGTTTATGTTTTGAATATTATGTTTTTTTCAGTGGGTGGGTTAATCAGGCTCCATCCATCCATTTTCTTAGAGTATTAATTTGCCTGCGACTACTAATAAGGGATCCATTCTATCAGGTCAGTATGTCAAAATATTGTTTCTTGCTTAGACAAGATGCATGTAAGCATCATGCATATGAGTTTTATTGGTGCATGTGTATAAAAACATGCACACTTATGGATGCATGCTCAGAAATATTCTGGTGTGATTTACAAACAAACAAATACCAAGAGTGAATTTGCAGTGTTACTGCATAACTCGCTCAATTTCTGATACTTATGTAGTGTCTGTTATTGCTAACCCTAACAAAGAACCTGTAAATCTTCATCCAGATGTCTTGGTCATTTCTCTGAGCCCTAGACTCCATACTTGACTTTAACATATAGATATGTAAAATTCCCATTATTTAGTAAGTGAAGAAAACTGAAAGCTGCCTATACCTCCTTTAAATTAGCTTTTAGTTTTATTTTGGTTATTACAGTTATTATTCATACAACTAAGTCTGAGACACTTGTTAAGATATTTGGTTTTTTGTATTTTTTTCCTACAGGTTTCAAAGCTTATACCATTTTTCCAGTTTTAGAATGTTTAAAATATCTCCTCTATGTTTTTATTTTTCTACTTACTGAAAGTAATTCTGAACTCTTGAGATGTTAAGCATATCCGGAATCCATTGACTTTGACCACTGGAGTTATGGTTTCTTGATATTAACAAGAAACAGAGCATTTATACTCTAGTGCTCCCTCATTCTATTGTTTTCTGTATTTGGAGTAATTTAAAAAAAAATTTTTATTTTCTTCTAGGAAATGTTCCACAGCTTGGGTGGGATTGAAAATCTAGCTCAGGTAGAATTCCTCGTAACACCTTTATCCGTTATGTTGCATGTTGGTTTATTATGATTAGAATGAAATACACAGTGAAAAGCTATGTACATGTATTAGCCCTACCTTTTGGGGGGCTTTCAAAGTGCTATGGCCTTCTGAGTCCTCTGTCTCAGGAATACAAATCATAAAATTGACAATTTTTACTATGCATGTGTTGTTGGCATAGAGAATTTTAAAAAATAATGAGATGCAATTTTTATGATTTCTGCACTCCTGGGGAACTTAATATTTTGTGTCCTTTTCAGTGAGACAAAATAAAGTGTTAATAGGGTTTCCAGCACTCTGAAATGCAATTTGAAAAAAGTTATAACTGAGGCTTTCAAAAATCCCTCAGAAATTTGGAAGCAGCTGTAATTTCAAGGTAAATTGTAAATCCAAATCTTCTGAAATTACAAGTGTAAAGTCCTCCGTTAAACTATTTTATATACTGTTAAAAATGGGGAGGAGGAGAGAAGGGGGGCAGCTTCAGATAAAAAACCCTATTCTTATTTTAAAGTGTTTTAGGGTGTTTTAGTAGAAAACACTAATAAAATTGTTATTACCACTATTACTTTGTATAATAGTGTCCTCCTCATGTGAGTTTTCTTTCTAATTTCTGTGCTGCTACTGTAGTTCTAGCCTCTCTGTATCATCTATTTGAAACTCCTGTAATTTCCAGTGTTCTAGAAATTAAAAAATGCCACCATATGTAAAA
Source organism: Scolopax mira (assembly GCA_004320125.1). Lineage (NCBI taxonomy): Eukaryota > Metazoa > Chordata > Aves > Charadriiformes > Scolopacidae > Scolopax > Scolopax mira. The sequence continues at coordinate 8,679 of BJBW01004059.1, read as the reverse complement.
CCAATGTATAAGCAATACCGAGAATCATATGATGATTTTGTGTACTAACAGACATTACATACCTGTGATAATTCTCATTTCCTTGAAAAATATATTTGACCAGGTAGTTATTAGGGTATATTTCCAACTGTATTTCCACCATTTCCGACCAGTTGGCTGTCAAAAAAAAAATAAAATCCCCTCCTGTAATTGTGTAGGCTTCTGAGTCTGAGCCTGTTAGCTGTGTGGACTAAGGATCAATCTGGCTGTTCCAAACAGTGGCCAATAGTTAGTGCTGAGGGAAAAGTTTGAAATTAGAAACATGAAGTGATAATTTCCCAGAAAACGCTTGTCAGCCCTCTAGCAGCTTGCAAAGAAGGGAATTTTGGCCCTAGAAGTAAGGTCATTGTATTTGATAGTCTTTGGTGGATTTTCCTCTTGTGGAATTTTACACCTGTTTTTTGAATTCCTATACTTCCAAGATGTCTTCTGTTCCCTGACATTTTACAACAATATTATGTGGGATGTTGCAGATTTACCTATTTCGTGAAACAGATGCACCACCTACAGGCTATTTCTCTGCATAACACTCTAGGCGTATGAATTCTTAAAACTATTTTTAATGGTACCCTTTGTTTTCCCCTTCTCCTTACTTGTAGTATATGGAAACAATATCAAATGGCTATCTAAATTACGGAGATGAGCAACACAATGTCGACAAGTTGGTAAACATGACATGTAAGTGTTATGGCTGATAACATCTAGTAAAAGGGTGCTTAAAATCTGTGTGAGGTTAAAAATGTTTTAAATCCTTGAGATGGTCATTAAGTAAGATATCATCACACAAGTAAAAACTGAAATTGGTGTGGAGAAGCATGTCTTGTTTTTGTAATATATCCTTAGGAAATTAATGCCTCTTTACGCATTGAAATAACAGAGTAAAATGAGCTAGTCATGGTTCAAAGAACTTACCTGATGTTTTGCTTTATTATCTGATTAGTAAAATGAAAAATATTAAGTGGTAAAGCTTCAATTTATGTGATTTCCTTTGTTTCATAGACATTTTCCAAAAGCTTGCTGCTGTGAAAGATCAAAGAGAATGGGTTATAGCAAGTGGAGCACATAAAGTAAGTGCTTTATAAAACTGCTAATTATAACCAATTAGCTACTTAACTGAATGAATTATGCTTTTTATCTTTGATCTATGTGGGTGTAAATTTCTTACCTTGTCAAGCTTGTAAAGGAAGATAATCTCAGTTCTGTGATTTACAGATGCATTAGAAGTATCATAAAAATTATTTCTTGTATATAAGTTAATTTGATGGATGCATGGTTATTGTTTGAGATAAACAGGACTTAAATGTTTGGACTAAACTTGTTCATATAAAAATTAGTACTTGTGTTTACACTGGCCTGAGCTATATAAATTGTTTTATATAAGTATTTTAAGTATTTTAATATAAATGTATTTTAAACTGATATTTTAGAAATAAATTTCTGCTATGATTTTTCACTTAAAAGTTGTGTGTCTAAATAGAAGAGTGTCAAACTAGACAGTGATAATCTAGACTGTGACAACCTAGACATTTCTTGCCATATATTACTGCCAGTGTAAGGATCTATACTTAACCATTGCTGATTTGTGGCCAAACTGAGAAACAGTAGAGATCAAGACCAGTGTAACTAGAGCTTCATAATTTTATTATGCTGCAGAAAAACACTGGCAATTGTGATCAGGTAGAACTGGACAACATATGTTTAGAGAGAGAATCTAGACAAATACAAAATTTACTTTGATATAAATCATTAACAGAATATTTGCAGGGTCTTAAATTACATACTGCATTGTTTAAATATAAGCTGAAAAGTAACTTTTTTCTTCAGGGGGGCTTGATTTAGTTCTGAAATTTTTTAAACAGGAACAGATTTTTACAGCGGTATGTTAAGTTGGACAGATGCTTTAGCGGTCAAGAGAGATGCTAATTGCAGTTTGAGAAAAACATCCCTGCTTGTCCTAAGTCTGGGTGTATTCTGAGACTTTAGGCGTACTTTAAGTGTGCCTAAGATTTTTAGTGTATTGTGTAAGGATTTGGTATTTAATTTTGACTTTTAAGTAAATAATTCTATATGTGCTTAAGTTGTAAAACAAAAAAGTATAATTATTTGTCTTGTTTTGTGTTTCATTTTCCAGACCTTAGTAAATTTGTTATCTGCTAGAGACAGCAACGTGCTTTTGGGTGCCATCCTCGCTCTGACTAGCTTAGCAGAAAGGTAGGCTCAACTTTATTTTGTGTAGTTCACAGTAAGTATTGTCATGTTATCTCTTGAAACAATTTTAAGCAGTTGTTTATAAGGAAGACTTCCCTTTTTCAAAGTTAGGCCTTGTTCTGTGCAGGTCTATGAAGTATGCTTAATTTTATGTTGAAGCAGTAGAAACCAAATAGCAACTTTGTTTATTGCAACAGACTTCTTGCTCATGTGGAGGACTTTGCAAGACTGGAGTCATAGAATCTCTTCTTGCAATCTCTGTGCAGGACTCTGTAATTCTTACTGACTTCCTGCATATGAAAGTCTTTTGTATTGAGCTTAATATAACAGTACCTCACATAACCAGCAATAATATTGTTCAGTGTAGTAAATAATGAATGCATACACTCAAATCCATGTATATATATTTGGTCTTGACTTTAAATCAAGATAAGACTTTTTTTTCCTTGTATGGAAAAAAGGAAAAGGAAGATACAGCATCTTTCATCCTTAGTAGCAATATAGAAGAAAAGATGCTGCTTTACATTATTGTTCTGCTGACTTCCAGACCTGTATAACAATTTTATCTTTTAAATGAAAAATTATAAGGAAAATTAGAAAACTAAATAGAATAGATACAATTCCTTGATATCAGTAGAATTTATTTACTAGGATTTCTCTAGATTTTCTCTTTTTCTAAATTTCTTTCTTTCTACTTCAGTTTAATTTTTTTTTAGTACCAGTATTAATTTAAATGATGTTATAGATCTATTTTCAACTTCTATTTAATTTTCTTCACAGAATTAAATGAATTACATTCAGACTGGGAAAAAAATGTTTGGAGTATATTACAGATATTCATGGAAATTGTATTTGTTTTTAAAAATTACCTAATGTGCTTAATTTGCAGTATTAAACAAATTAAATACATTTCTGTCTTTTGTACATTCATTTTTACTTTATACATGTACTGGAATTATTGGCAATTGTTGCAATGTTACTCTTGACCCAGCATATTTTTGTGACTTTAAATATATGTGTGGACAATATGATATTATTACTTATGACTGGAGAAAAAAAATAAAATTGGTTGAATGTATAAGGAGGGAGGCTAAAGAGCAATGTATTTTTATCATATAACTTAATTTGATTATAAATACCAGAAATAATCAATTTGTAGTCCAGACTGTAGGGAGAAGATAAGTGAGCTCACCATTGTTGAGAACTTGCTGATGATATTACGTGAATACGATTTGCTTTCTAAAAGGTAAGACTTCGCTTGTAGATTAAATGTGTTAAGACATATTCTGACTTTTTCACTTAGGGACATGTTTATTTAGAAGAATTAGATAACGGGCTACTTTAATAAATTCAAGGTAAAGTTCTGATCCTATGTACTTTAAGTCTGATATTCATATAGCAAAATCTTTTCTAGTAATTTTGTTATAAGTTGTCTCCTCTCTTTCCACTGATGTACCACAGTGCGGTACAAATGAATTGCAATGTTACCATAAACTGATAGTAATTGCTTTTTTTGGTGTATCTCCTCTTTGCTTCTGACAGACCTGAGTTGTTAGATGGAAAGCATGCTGAACTCTAACAGTTCCTATGATGCCTGATGTAAACTACTAAAAACTTGCAAGAAATACAGCTGTTGTAATTTATGCCAAAGACTGGATTAGACACCCTATATCCCTTCAATCAGAAAATCATAAACGGTCCTGCAGTTCTTTAAATGTCCTTTCTTCTCAGCTAAGCCTGCTAGTTGAGCATAGTATATCTGCATTTCAGTAAGAAACTGAAAGACTCAAATTTGATATTATGTCACTTATCCTATCACATTCATATTCTGAAGAGATTTTTTTTAAATTTCATGCTTAATTATTTGACACATGTAAATTATTTCACATATGACTAAAGATAAAGAATTTTAATATACAAAAAGATTTTGGGTTTTGTGTTTGAAATTACTTAGATTGTATATAAACCACAAGTTCGTTATAAAAGATGGAATTTTTAAATCTAGACAGGAAGCTCATTAAATTCAGGACTAGTTAAGAACAATTTTAAATTCTGATATAAATCTAAATTCATATGTATCATCAAACACATATGCAGTTTTTTTTCTTCAAGTGGTAATGGAAATCCCTAGCCATACTTTCTATGAAAGTTCGACTTAACTGGAGTGAAGTTAATGAAAATCTTGTATAAATCTTTTAAATGATATATACAATCCCTTTTGTAAACATAATATTCAAACCATACTGGAAAAGAATCAGTCAATGCTCCTTATAGTACTAATGCCATTAACAAGAATGTGGTACCATGGATGACTGCAATCCACCTGGCCACCTCAATCCTGGCTGTGTTTGCTTGGTTGCCTATCCTGACAAATTCAATGTAAATATAATTTAATCCCTTGTGCAAATTTGGACCTCCTTCTTCATTTTCAATTTATTTCTTTTTAAACAGTGAGTTTCACCAGTTTACAGTGAACCTATGCAGTTTTCTTTATTTTTTTTTAATAGGAGATCTCAGTTCTTTCTTAAACGTTTGCTGTGTGTTTTTTCCCTTTGCTAACTGACAATATAAAGTAATGATGGAGTTATTATTAAAATTTCTTGCTGATCACTTTTAGGCTTACTGCGGAGTTGCTTCGTCTCCTCTGTGCAGAGTCACAAATCAAAGAGCAAGTAAAAATGTATGAAGGAGTTCCAGTGTTGCTCAGTTTACTCCATTCTGATCATATCAAACTTCTACAGAGTATAGTTTGGATTCTAGTACAGGTTTGTGAAGACCCTGAGACTAGTGCAGAAATACGAATTTGGGGTGGAATCAAGCAGCTCCTTCATATATTACAGGGGTAGGTTTTCAGTCCTCAATGTTGTGGTGATTATATGAGACTGTTTCATATTTTAAGATATATTTGACCAAGCTCTGTTTTATCAAATAGCATCTTGTTTTTGTATGTGATGTCTGCAGAAATTAAAAAGCTATTTAGAACACATTGAATAAGCAGTAATTTTTTCAGATATGCTTATTTCATTATTCATATTTTCAGATGTTTTTCATATTTTCAGTATATAAATGGAATAATGAATAAATACATCATTGCTGTCTACTTAGTTTCCCTATTAATCAGACACCTATTTAGTAAACTGGAATTGTGACTATAATTGATGAATGTGATAAAGGAATATTTAAAGGCTTGTTTGCTTTTTTCAAAGTGTATTAGTGAAAACCATACAAATGAACTTCAGAAATGGTTAACAAAGATATGTTAAGCTGTTTTCTACACTGCGAATTGAATTTCTTTTTTTTTTTCAGGGAAAGAAATCTTGTTTCTGATCGCTCTTCAGTTGGAAGTTTATCTAGTGCGAATGCAGCGGGGAGAATCCAACATCTTCACTTGTCAGATGATTTGAGTCCTGATGAGATGCAAGAAAATATTTTCTCACTTCAAGCGGGTAGGTTTATAAGGCCTGATCCTCTGGTTATGTGTTTACTTACACTTGCACAAAGGCATTCAAAATATTTCAAAACAGAAACTGTAGACTTTTATACCTGCTTTAGGGAGCAGGAGCATCAAGTCAGCTATGTTTATTTCTAAATGTGCAGTTTAGAAATATTTTCTAGCAGCACATATTTTCAAAAAGCACACTTCTTTTAGAAAGAAGCAAAGGATAAAGTATTAAGTACATGGGAATCATAGATACTTCTTCCACCTGTAAAAACATCTCAAATAGTTATTTATTTATTTAGGTTTTAGATCGAGAATTTTTTTATTTGATAATATTTTCCCTCTATTCAAATTTACTATGGTAGATCAATCATAAATTGATTACCATGGAACTCTTTCAAAGTGGTATTTTAAAGACTACCAGTTAGGTGAAGATTCCTCAGTAGCTATGGAGAGAATAGTTTTTAGAGGAGACTTTTTCGATAGCATGTCAAATATCCATTCTGAAATGCCTTCTGGAAGATCATGTAGTTTTACAGTGACTATAGAAGGACAACGCAAAATATCCTCACTAGGATTACATGAGCCTTTGCAATATCTTACAGAAAGCTGTAACATAATAAGTATTTTTGAATGCTTTATCATTAATGTTACTTGCAGCCCAGAAGGCCAATCGCATCCTGGGCTGCATCAAAAGAAGTGTTGCCAGCAGGTCCAGAGAAGTCATTCTGCCACTTTTCTCTGCTCTGGTGAGACCTCACCTGGAGCACTGTGAGGCCACAAAAATGATCAGGGGGTTGGAGCACATCTGCTACAAGGACAGGCTGAGGGAGCTGGGGTTGTTCAGCCTGGAGAAGAGGAGGCTCCGGGGAGAACTAATAGCAGCCTTCCAGTACCTGAGAGGGGCCTACAGGAAGGCTGGGGAGAGTCTGTTTACAAAGGCCTGCAGTGACAGGATGAGGGGCAATGGGTTTAAACTGAAGAAAAGCAGATTTAGATTGGATTTTAGGAATAAGTTCTTTCCAGTGAGGGTGGTGGAGCACTGGAAGAGATTGCCCAGGGAGGTGGTTGAGGCCCCTTCCCTGGAGACATTCAAGGTGAGGCTTGATGAGGCCCTGGGCTAGTTGGGAGTGTCTCTGCTGACTGTGGAGGCGTCGGACTAGATGATCTTTGAAGGTCCCTTCTGGCCCAGATGATTCTGTGATTCTATGATTTAAGAAAGGGCAAGAGAGGAGAAGGAAAAAAAAAAGTGTTTGTGTGTGAGAAACAGCCATACAAACACTAAGAGAATAAGCACAGGGAGGAGGTGCTTTAGGCACCAGAGCAGAGATTTCCCTGCAAGCCCATGGGGGAGACCTCTGTAAAGCAGGTATTCATGCTGCAGCATGTGGAAACGACCCACACTGGAGCAGGGAAAATGTGTGATGGTAAAGGAGCAGCAGAGTGAAAATGTTATGTACTGACTGTAGTCTTCACCCGTCACCTCCCAGCACTGCTGGAGGTGTGAAGGAGCGAAGATGGGTCTGGCAGTGGATAAAAGGAGAGAAGTTGGTGTTTTAATTTTTTGTGTTTGTTTTTTTGCTTAAAAAAATCTATTTTAATTGACATTAAATTAAAATCTTTTTCCCCCAAGTCAAGTCTGTTTTGCCTATGACAGTAACTTGTAAGTGACTTCCCTGTCTTTATCTTGACCCCTGAGCTTTTCCATCTTATTTCTGCCCTCTGTCCTGTTAAGGAGTGGGGAGTGAATGGAAATCTGGATGGGCATTTGATCCTTAGCTAAGATTAACCCACTATGTTATCAAATATCTATGAATCAGGTCCTAAATATTACATTTGAATTTTTACTCTAGCTTGTTGTGCTGCAATTACTGAACTGGTGCTCAATGAGACTAACGCTTACCAGGTAGTACAGGTAGGAAGACTTAATTCAATAAAGTAAGACATAGTTTATAATTTGATTTAATTGTTCTTATTTGTCATTATCATTTAATTAACAAACAAAATGCATTTGAAAGGGATTGGAAAATGTGCCTTTATATAACTTTAGTATCTCTGTTTCTTTATACATTTATACACAGAGACATATACACAAAGATATCAACATGTGCAACTAGGTGTCTGGAAGAATAAGCAGCTTTATTTAGACAGGGTTCATTTTGGTTGACATCTTGTGACATGCTTTTGCCATATTCAAAATAGGATAATAAGTAAGAGTAAACATGGCATTAACTGAAAAAAACAAATTCTGAATTTCATGAAGCCTTTTAAAGCAAACTCTGTGCATCTTAGTATTGCAGCATTGTTGTTTCACAATCAATTTCTCTTTTCCTCGGAGTTTTGTATTTCTGAGATAACTTCCTGGCACTCCATCCCCATGGTTGTATTTCTAAACTGCATTTTAAATGTAATATTTAAATCAGCTAGAATCTATTCAGCTAGAAACTAGCTGAAAACTGTTCTTAAAATCCTTGCTATGTATTCCAGATATAGTCAGAGTCACAAGTATTTCCATGCAAAGGAGTGCTATTAATATTGACCTTTATCCATTTCCAGGCAAATGGAATATATACAATAGCAAAGCTGGTTTTACCAAACAAAAAAAGGAATGTTGAAAAAGCTGATTTAATACAGGTATTGCCTTTCTTATCATTGCACATTGAAAGCCGCTGAGAATTTTTATTATTTTAAAGTTTATTTTAAAGTGCAGTAAAAACAATCTTACTTAAAGGGGGGGAAAAAAACCACCAAAACAAATCCAGGAAGAACAAATGGCCTGGGAACTAAAAGTTAAATGATGACTCAGTTTCTAGTGTTCTGTTCTGATCTCCTTTCTTTCTGGCACCTCATATAGTGTGAAGGAAAGTGAATTTCACTGAATTTCACTGAATTTTTAGAGTTGGAAGGGACCATAGAGATCATCTAGTCCAACTCCCCTGCTGAAGCAGGATTGCCCACAGCTAGAACATGTTACTCAGGACTGAATCCAGGCG
>BJBW01004058.1:67611-89909 GCA_004320125.1 Scolopax mira | reverse complement strand
GGGGATGCAGCCGCATTATCGGGCTTGTCACACCTCCGTTTCCTTTTAATTTTCCCCCCTGTGCCCTCCTCCCCCTCCCCCCCCCCCCTCCCTCCCCCCGAGAGATGCTAAAGAAGCCATCCCCTCCCGGGTACTGCCAGGCGCCCTGCAGACGGTTTGAGACAACACCTCCGGGACACTTGGGCAAAAGGCAGATTACCCCCCTCTCGCCTTGCCATAAGCACCCATTCAGCTCCACAAAGCCGGCCGCTGGAAAAAGCTCCTCTTATTTTACGCATATTCTGCAAATTACCTGAACTTTAGTCCCCCCCCCCCCCCCCCTCCACCATCACCCTCCTCCACCCCTCCCGCCCGAGCCCGAAGGGACCCAAAAGACATTTTTTTTAAGGGGACATCAAGTCCGAGCCGGGCGATCCTCCTTTTTCCTCCCCTTGATAGATCCGCTAACAGGGCAAGATGCAAACCGCCGGCACGTTGATTTGCAAACACGCGTTTGCTTAAAAACTCTTAGGGGAAAGCAAGTCTCTCCCTCCTCTGATCCACCACTTCTCCCCTCTCCATCCACCAAAACCTGAGAAGCAGCATTTTGCCTTTTTGTGTGTGCATGTGTGTGATAACACGATTCCCCGCTTCCAAAAGCCAAAGTCCACTCTCGCAGAGCTCAAGTGCCATGATTGCTAACTTTTCCTAGCTGGGATTGGCAAAAGGGCGAGGAGGGGGCCGGGTTTCGCGTTCGGCACATTTGGGGAAGTTTAAAACGCAAGGGGCTTCTTGCGTGCTGTGGAAAAACCCCGTGCCTCGCTGGCGGGGAGAAGGCGAGCCCAAAGGGGAGAAAAAGTCCTCTGCCCGTGAATTTCTCTTCCGTGTCCGAAGCCTGTGCAAGGCACCCCCACCCCCATCCCCACCGCACACACACACACACACCAACCACCTCCTCTTCTTTCAAAGTGCTTTGAAACCCCCATTAAGGGCCGAGTGTGTGATCAGACTATGGATTAGGGCAAAAGGGACTTTACCATCGGGGTGGGGCAAACTGACACACAAATAGCTTGCCGAAAACACCAGCCTTTTTTTTTTTTTCCTTTGGAGTGTGGCAGGGGAGTTGTTACAAAGTAAACCCACCAAAGTAGGGGGGCAAAAAAAAAAGTAAAAGCAGAAATTAAGGCTTTCCTTCCCCTCTACACATGCCTTTCTGCACAGAAGAACTTTCCTTGTCTTTTGGATCGAATTGATTTCATCACGCGAGAAATATAGATGCGAATAGACACACACACACACTCTTATATTTATACCAGACGTGCACTCACTTCCGAATTGCACGGATCTCCCGACGCCACTACAGACGGGCGTAAATCACGCACTGAAAGGCGGGTTTGCTCGCTCTCCCCCAAGACGGGGGGCACAAACAGCCCTGGCGCTCGCCAACCCCGCAGCGCCCTCCCTTCACCTCCCCTCTACCCTCCACCCCCAACCACCCTACCCCCCCACCCCCCCACTCCCCCCCGGGGCTTGTCGGAAACCCACGCGTGCCCGGAGAGGCAGGAGCGCGCAGGACCGCCCGTGCCCGGCTCCCCACAGCAGGGAGAACACGCCGAAGTCCCGTGTGTATCCCGCCCCCCCCTCCTTCTCCCCCTCTGCTCGCAGCCCTCCGCCCCCCGCGCAACCTTCCGCGTCGCCCCGTCCCCCCGTCCCGTCCCCCCCCTCCTCCTCCTCCTCCCCGCGCCCCCAAGGCAGCCCGGCGGGGTGCAAACGCGGCGCAGCCCGCAAACCCCAGTGGAGCTCCCCCCCACGCACCCCCCCCCCCGCCTCCCCGGAGAGAAACCGCTCCGAAATCCCACCTCCGGCTCCTCTCTGGGAAAGGAAGGAGAGAGAAAGGGGGGAAAGGGAGAACCTGTACGAATGGAAAAGGGATCGGCCTCAAACATTTCCACGAGTTTTCTTGGAGCAACCGAGGCGGGGAGCGAGGGGAGGGGGGGGAGGGCTGGGGAGGGGGGGTTACTGAAAAGCTTGTTTTGCAAAGAAGGAAAAGGCTCTCACCGTGATCGCGGCGCTGCACCAAATCCCTCTCTCTCTTGTATTTTCTTCTTCCTGCGGTTTGCAAATAAATCCAGCCCTAAAGCAAAAAAAAATTCTTTTCCAAACTCTGCTTTAGTCCAACTTGCAAATTAGAGTAAGAATGATCACCATGTAAAAAGTCCAGAGCAAAGTTAGGTCCCTCTCCCCGGATCGATTATAAATACGTGTGTGCGCGTATATACTATAATAATAATAAAAACACCTCTCCAGATCGGGGTGGGTTTCCTTTGCTCCTAGAAAAGAAATCACTCAGTCTCTCTCACACACACTTTCCTTTTTTTTTTTTTTTTTTTTTTCCCTCAATGAACGGGAGGCCGAATCGCCAATACCAAGTCACTTTCTGTTGTTGTTGTTGTTGCAAATGATCAAGAGGCAGGGGAAAGCCAAAGAAAACAAAATAAAAAGTGAATCTAATATATTTTTAAAAAAATAATATTATATATAAAAAAAAAAATCCCAAAGCTTTTTCTTCCACTGAGCTCCTCCAAAAAAGCAGCTTGTGCAATGTAGCCGTTCTGCTGAGAAGCTGCTTTGGCTGCAAGCTCCTCTCCCCTCTCTCCCTCTAGCTTTTCTCGCTCCCTCTGCGAGCGTGTGTGTGTTGCAGGCAGCGCTGTGGTTTGCAATCGAGGGCGGGGGGGGGAAGGGTTGGGGGGGGTGGGGGGGGAGCATTAACTATTGTAAAAAGAATANNGGGGGGGGGGGGGGGGGGGGGGGGGGGGGGTGTTTTGGGAGCGCAGCGGATTTGTGGTGGTGGTTGTTGTGTGTTTGGAGGTGGAGGAGGAGGAGGAGGAAGATTTGAGATCTGAGCTGTAAGGGCTCGGCGTTTTTCTGCTCGCTCTCTCTCTCTCTCTTCCCCTCTCTCTCTCTCTCTCTCTCTCTTTTTCTTTCCGGAGGAGGTAGGGTGATCTCTCTGCAAAAGCAGCAGTAAATGGCGTCATGTGGATCTGAGGAGGAACAGAGCAGTTGTTGTCCCAGAGGATATATCGCATCCGGTCCCAGCTCATTGGCTCTGCGGGGCTACATTCACTGGCGCTCCCAGCGCCCTGCCAGCACTCCGAGCTGCGGGAGGCATTCAAAAGGGCAGCGCTGCCACCGCCGCCGCCACCACCACCGCGTCGGACCCGGCCCCGGGGCCCCGCAGCCCTGGCCCCTCCGCGCTGCTGCCCTCCCTCCCTCTCTCCCCTGCGCAGCGCTGCGCGGGCCGGCGGGCAGACCCGCTGCCGGGGGCCCCGTTTTCACGGGAGGGCTCCTCCGTGCGCGGTCGCACGGCGCTCGGGGCTGCTTTTGTGCTCGAGTATTTATTCAGAGGCCGGGCAGCGATCGCGGGGCGAGGGGGAGCGGGGGCTTCTCCCGCGGAGGGAAGGGGAGGCGGGCTCTCCCCGCAGCTGCCGCCACGGCGAGCGTTCGGGAGACCCATTTCCAGGTGCTTCCCCTCCCTTCCCCCAGCCTCCCGTGTTTTTTTAACCGAGTGGAATAAAAGTTTACACTTTCTGCCCCTTCTCCCCCCCCCCCCCCCTTTTTTTTTTTTTTCTTTCCGGGAGAAGAAAGGGTGATTACTAGGGGCATTGTCCCGCGGATTAACGCGATTAGGAGGCGCGGAGGCGGTGGGGCTGGGGAGGGGGGGGACACGACACGACGCCCGTGGCCGGGCGGGAACGCGGAGCGGGGCCCGTGGAGCGGCGGGTCGGGCCGGGCCGGTGGTTGCGGGGGGGAGCGGGCGGAGGGACAGGCCGGTGACAATGCGCCGCGGGGCTTTCCGCACCTTGGGGTTTGCGGAGTCCCGGGCAGGGGGGTGGGGATTTTAAGAAGGGGGGAAAAAAATATATATATATAAAAAAAAGCATAAAACCCCACTTTGTTTTAGTTAATTCCCATTCGTGCGTGGGGGACACGGTCTGCGAGCAGCGCACAAACGTGACTGTTTGTCTTCTGGGCGTTTCCTGACACGGCCACAGCTCGGTCCCTTTTGTAGGGAGCTGAAGTCACCGACGGGGCCACCGCCTCTGGGCCCCAGCATCTCTGCACCTACATGTATCTTTAAGCGCGCAAAGCAGCGTATCCACGTAGGCATGCACCGAGCGCGAATCTACCCGCATCACGTGTGGCACGGCTTAAAATATACACGATGTGTAAAGCACTAACGCGTCGCTTTATTTACGTGAACAATCCTCCGCGCAACAAAAAAACCCCACCGTCCCCTTTTTATTTTTTACTCCTCCAGGCAATTTCGCAGGCACCTTCCTCTCCTCTCCTACACCTGCTCGTCACAGCTTTTTGAAGGGGGTCGTCGTTCACCGTAAAAACCTGGCGATAAATAAATAAAAAAAATAAAAATAAAAGGGTAATGTCTTAACACGGACGGCCTTCGGGTTTGCATATTTTTATACGCAAATACCCATTCTTTCCACGGTAATATTCTACGCCTACGAATTCTTAACTGCATGACAGTGAGGTTAACCTGAGTTACACCGGGTCTCACTTCTTTCCTTTCACGGGGGCTTCACCAGCCCCCCTGCCCCCGCACAAAACTGCTGCCGCCTGGGCGGGAACGGTGCTCGGGGCCCGGCGTCTGTCCCCCCTCCCCACCTTCTTCGCCCCCTCCAACCCCAGCAGCCGCAGACGGAGCGAAATGCCCGTCGGGACGGGCGGGGGGCAGCTCCGCTGCTGGAGCCGCAGCCCCGCGGGGCTGGGTTTCATTCAGGGCTCCTGCCGGTGCACGGAGGCGGTGGCGCGGCCCCTCTCCCCGCCAGAGGGAGCGCGGCGCCGGGGCGGGGGGCGCCGGGGGGGGGGGCACGGCGCCCCTGCGGCACCCGCCTGGGGCTCCCCCGAGGCATCAGCCCTGGCGGCAGGCAGCCCCCTCGGTGGACAGGGGAAGGGCGGGAGGAAAGCCAGGGCCTTGCCCTGAGCTCCCCCACCACCACCACCACGGGAGGGGGCAGCCAGCGGCGTGGGCGTACCCGTGGATGTGCCGAGGACCGACCTGGGCATCCTCGGTGGTGTGTGTGCGGGCTTCTTGTGTCCGCAAGGAAATCCAAGGGATTTGTCCGCGAGGGACGTAGCGTAAGTTAAAAATACCTGGGAAAGAGAAGTCACGACCTTAATTTCACTTCACCGTGGAAAGTTGAAAAAAAAAATCACTTCCTCCCATACAGCAAAGTCACAAAAAAAAAAGGTGAAGAACTCTTTGTGCAAGCCTATACACGTGGAAAAGGGTCTGTTAGATTATTTCTCAGCATTTACACTGAGTATCTAAACCGTGTTTAAACTGCAAAGTTCATAATGCTATTTTTGAATCTGTTGGTCAGTAGTGCAATCAGCAATTTATACGCCAGTTCTCAAGTGCAGGTGTATGTATGCGCTTCATATAGTGAATAGTCCCAAAGACAGATACGAAAACGGTGAAGCTATTTTTATTCACGGAGCCAGTGGTGCGTGCAAAATGGTGAAGTGTCAATGTCTTGCAGCAAAAAAAACCCAAAGTAACAAAACCCCTCCAAGCATACAGCGTCCTAGTACTGCTGAGTCTGGAAGAGAAGCACCAAAACACCAAAACTGCAAAGGTTTGTGTGCACAAGCTTAACTCGCACACAAGTATCAATAGCTAACACACAAATATGTAAAATTGAATGCACTTTTTTTTTTTTTTCTTTTGGGTTGAAACCTCAAAGCTGAATTCTCAGGCCTTTAATTTGAGGATTCCTAGGAACCAGTTTTCTCAGGATTACATATATCACTCACATTTCACATTTCTTGTGAAATGGGTAGTGGCTTAATGCATGTGACTATGTTTCCCCTAGTGGTTTGCTCTAACCACTGCATGTTTTTTTTTTTACTTTCAACCCAAGCAAAACTTGTTTCTGGAGATGAAAATCTTCTCAGGTTCATTCTCAGAGGAGGAATGTAGCTGTTGTATATATGTGTATGTACACACACATATACATGTCTATATTTATATATGTATAGATGTGTGTGTGCATTCATGATATATTAGGTGACTTTAGGTGAAAAGAGTTGGGAAGAGTGAGGTCTATGATGTCACAGGCACACATCTGAAATTGTTGAAACTTTTCTGCATCATACTGGAATCATCCCACAGTATCTTACTTTGATTTAACTTTCAGACCCACGAACTGAAAACAAGCAGTATTTTCCCCTTTTTGTAAAAGAGAAGGAAGTTCATTCATAAGGAACTGCTTCTTGCAAAGGAATGAAAGTGCAGTAAATTTGCTGACTTTCGGAACATTTTGTGCATTATCTCATGAGTTAATGCACTGATATGAGGATATTGATTCTGCGCATCCTGAAAGGACTAAGTTTGGCTGCACACTGCTCTAATGCCCAGCATTTCCTGGGAAACTTAAACCTTTAATTGATTGTCTTTCATGTTTGTAACTCTGAAAGAGGTAATGTACATAAAAGAATTATAGGATTTTTTAAAAGTTATTAGCAGCAAAGCTCTTTGCCTACTGATATTTCATTGAGATTCACAAGGCAGACAAGGACACTTAGATGTATCATAGAGAGAAACAGAGAAGTCAAACTCACTGTACTGGAATCAGTTGGACATCTTTTATGAAGAAAAATAAGTCTCTGACTCAGTACCATTAGTTTTGCTTTTGTGCTTTTCATTGTAGGTTACCTGAAGGAAATCCCAGAATTTTTTAAGGGGAGGAAATGAGCAAAGGCTACTGGGAACCCGCTCTGGTGGGACACGGAGCAGCACTGTTAAATGTAAAAAGCAGAATAAATACCTGCTGCTGTGGTTAGGACTATACATGCTCTGCAGCTGTTGCTATCTGGTCTCCTGCTCTTAGTGATGCCCACATCTCCTGGGATTAAACTGCTGTTACTCAGATCTTGCTAATGATCACCACCTTCCTTAAAGGTGATATCAGCCAGATCCTGTGTAATTTTATCCATCTAATGATTGCCCCGGTACATGGAGGGACAGTTGCCAGGAGAATGTTTTCTTGTTGAATACCAAATATACCTATGTAAACTTAAAAAATAAACAAATCCCTTTCCTGATCCTTCTGAAATTATACT
Source organism: Scolopax mira (assembly GCA_004320125.1). Lineage (NCBI taxonomy): Eukaryota > Metazoa > Chordata > Aves > Charadriiformes > Scolopacidae > Scolopax > Scolopax mira. The sequence goes on along the minus strand of BJBW01004058.1, from coordinate 82,787 downwards.
GAAGAATACACACATTTAGTACTTATACTATAATGTGGAGCTTTTGCATATAAATTGTTCTAATAAAGCTTGTATGCTCTTTGATGTGTCATTCAATGATATTTGGTTATATTTGTGTCCTTGATAAAATCAGCATTGGTTTTTTGGAATTCAAGTTTATAAACCTTTCCAGTTTATACAATGTATTTTATAATTAGTTCTCTCTTCTCAAATACCTTGAGACCAAATGTTCAAAAGTGGGACAATTTGGTGTGGACAGAACTAAGTGCAGTTTTTTTGCTATACTGCTATTATAGAAGGCTTTTTATGGTTATTTAGTTGTCCTGTGTTTTTCCTCCTAACATTTTAAACGCTGCTTTGGTAGAAGCAATCATGAGAATGACAGTACAGATAAGCAACCTCTGTCAGTGTTTGAAACACTGCACTAGAGAAGCCTCATTTCAATTAGAGTCTAGATAACACAGGGCTTGACTATACTAGAATTTTATGTAAAATTAACTGATTGCCTATTAAAATGTTAATAAGTAAGTGTTAATTTGGAAATTCCCAAAATATTTTGTATCAGGATGCAGACACTTGTGTGTTGATCTGGAATCAAGTGACTCAAAAGAAATGGAAGATATCAATGTTAGTATTACAGGAAATTTGGGCACACGAAGATTTTATGAGGAGACTTATCACACACATCTGTACTGTGGTTTGCAACAGTAGTTTTCAAGTTTCTTCAGCCTGTAGACTCTTTCTATGCTTTAGAAGAGAAAAAAAAATCATAGGGGAAGTGCAGGAAAACTGTAAGTTCTAAGACCTCCCATTTAGAAGTAGTCCATAAGAATTCACAGATCACAGTAAGAAAACCACTGATGTAGAGATATCCAAACTAGTTTTAAACTGCAATGTAGTGGAAAGGTAAATTAATATATTGGGTACTGTAAGCAATGTAAGCAGATGCCTGCTCTTTATGGGAGTGCAAGGTAGCTTGCATGGACCTTGGTGCTATGGCGGCTACTCTGGTCCCAGAACATAAGGTGCCTTTCTTCACTGGGAGTTGGAGTTCAAACAAAACCCTCCGAAAGATTAGTAATCAGTAGCACATAGCTTGCAAGACAGCCAAGGGATACGTACAGGTAAGACTTACAGATTTTGCTGCAAACCAAAGCAAGCAGATTGAGCAACTGTTAAAAGTTGTATCATCTTTTTCCCATGTGCTGAGCTTTTCCTCTGTGAAATACTTGTATTCACCTGAGTGGCACACAAGAACATCCTGAAAGCAGAGGCGATGTGTGCAGAACAGAATCATTTCCTGGAGATGAATAGATTTTGCACAAAAACTGGTGTTTTGCCATCATTTGTCTGAAAATCAGAACACATCAAAAATTACTGTTTATATTGTTGCATCAATTAAAAAAAAATTGTGAAAGACCCTGCTCTCTCGTGGATCTGCATAGCACTGCCTCATTATCCTGATTATAATGGCAATATCAACAACAGTGATTAAAAAGCGGGATATTCTATCACAGTTTTCTCCGTAGATCTCAAAAGAGTTTTCAAGAGATATCACTTTGTTGATTTTATAGGTGAGAAAACCCACAGGTGAAAGAAAGTATCTTATCTGAAAAGCAAGACCTAGGAGTTCCAGGTCCCAGTCCAATCTCTTTGCTGGGTATGTGCTGATTCACAGGGAGACCTCTGGCATTGTATACCCTTATGGGCTCCAGGGCCTTTCTGCACAAAACTAAAATGTCAGGCTCTGTGTCTAATAGAATCGGAACACCTTAAAAGAGAGTAGGAAGTGTTAGATAATTATACTTATCAAAATGTTTGATTATCTAAACAAGGTTATCTCTGCAGGAGCATCCACTCCCACCACTTGATTAAAGAGTTCCTCTAAACTTCCGTCTCTGCATCTGGTGTAGTTACTCCTATCTTATTTGTGGTTTTGTAATCATCTTTTCCTGTATTTTAAGCAGGCCTATTACTTTCAAAAGCCCCACAGAGACAAAGGCAGAAAATTAAGTGAGAAGCCAAAATCTCGGAGCTGTTCCTCCTGAGCAGGCCCCTGACGCCTTTCTGGAGCCCAAGTGAAAGTCTGCAGTTCTCCAGATCGCAGAGGGAATCCAGCTGCCCGGAGCAGCTCCCAGGATGGTGTCCTAATTAACAAAAGCTAAAGGAAGTGCTGGAAATGGCATTACAAACATACGCAATAAATCTACCTCATCTGACAGAACAAGCTTGCAAAATAAGCCCACTGGAAAGCTTCCTTCGTTCCCGAGGTTAAATGTTTAAGCCCTTTAACGTATTTTAAGTTTTCTTCTTGTTGCTTTCTTGCGACACAATTGAAATTGACATGAATTATATCAACTTCTGATGGTTTACGTTGTGTCAGAGCAATTATGTTTTCTGAACTACATGCTGTTCCGTTTTTACTTTCTTTCTGAGCTCTATAGGTCCGTTTTCTCCACAGGGACACAAATTACAGTTCTATAAAATCCGTTGAAGCTAAGGAAATTTGTTAATACCTTATTCACAATCCCGCTGCAGACAACAGAAATAAAGGCAACAAGCTTTATTTAGCTGAATAGATTTTGCATCAGGTAAAGTTTGACTTTTGAGAAGACACGATCCTTGCAGAGTTAAGAGAATATGTGTATTGTGACAAAATTACATGTAAGGATGGTAGGTGCTGGGCTGCAGCTTTAGTGCAGCTACTACCACTAACTTCAGTGTGTTTGTGTTTCGTCAAAGCTATAGAGCTTTGCTTAACCAAAGGCAAAATCGTCATTCATCCCAATTTCAAAAACCCAAGGTTGGGTTTTTTTTTTTTTTTTCTGTAATAAAAAGGAATGGGAAACCTAAAGCTTTTTCTCTGGGGCGAGAGGGGCGGAGGGGAGAAAGCTTCCTTTCGCAGAGGCCTTCTCTGGCTTTCAGCGTTGCAGGAGCCGATTCCGAAGGCAAGTTCATGAAATACAATCGGGAATTTCCTCGTCTCTCCTTCCTGCTTCTATCTTCGCCTGTCTCACCTTTTGAGAACCTGATTTGTATTTGTATACATGTGTGTGATCCCGATTTCATTGTTTGCCTTTTCACACAGGCACTTTCACCTACATCTCCCCCCCCCCCCCCCCCCCCCCCCCCCCCCCCCACTCCCCCCCCCTTTCCCTCCCTTCCTCTCATTTGGCAGCCAGTTGGGCTTCTTCCTGCCTTGAATACCACATTCCCTGGTTATTCAAGCTCAGTCATTAGCACCCTGTCCCCCTACTGAAATTATGAATGAAAAGCCTTGTTGTTCTTTACAAATAACTCGGGCTTCCTCAGTCAGTCAAATTCAAATGGAAGTGACTGCCAGACAAAGCGCCTGTATGATGGACAGTCCTCTCAGCAAGTGATCAAGGCACACAGGAAGTTTTTAAAGGCACAATATAGATAGGGAGCAGCCTGGGCGTTCCTCCTTCCCCCCCCCCCCCCCCCCCCCCCCCCCCCCACCTCCCCCGCATCCCCGGGTGAGCGGGAATGGAAGGGGACACACATACACGCTCAGACACACATACACGCTCAGACACACATACACGCACACACGACAGCCCCCTGCTCGCTCTGCCGGAGCCCGGAGGGAGTTCTCCCGGGCGCGGAGCCCCCCACCCGCTGTCCCGTTCCCCCCCCCCGTCGGAACTCGCCATGGAGACACCTACACCTTCGCCCGTCCGAGACGGAGCCGAGGCCGGGGCCGGCACCGCCACGTCCCGGCGCTTGAATGCCGCCGGGGGTCGCGGGCCCCGAGCGGCACAACCCCCCGCCGACGGGGCGCATTGTCCCCGGCCCCCTTTTCACGGCGGGGGAAAAGGTAATTGACAGCCCCATTGTCCGCCCCGGCCCCCCGCGGCTTTAAAACACTCCGGGGCCCCAGTCACACGTTGTCAATAAGAGCTGTCGGAGGTGACGAGTGAAGAAGGGCTGTTCAGGAAACAGTTTGAGCCCTTCAAGTGGACAGGCCTCAGTGACTTCTCCGGCACTCCGGCTGCCGCAGGCAGCCCCTTCAAAAATAACCTTAAAGCAATAAATCAAACATGTTTCCTGGACTATACAAGGAACAGCTGGTTATTTTTCCTCACTTCCCTCTCTTTCCCCCCCCATCCCCCCCCCCCCTCCCACCCCCCCCCCCCCTTTTTTTTTTTTTTTAAGCCTAAAAATTATTTAAGCACAGGAAATCAAGCATGTCAAAGTTTGGCAAAGCAGTTTGGGTGATTTAGCAGTTACAACACTTCTTTCTCTATTAGCCAGTCTTCGGGCTTTTGACTTCCTATCTCCTTGTTTCCACTGGTCTTTGCATCTGTGCTGATGGCTAGGATAAGTTGTCCCTTGTTTCCCACACAGCAATCTGTGTCACTTGCAAGGAGAAGCTCTTCGACCCAATTCTCCTCTCTCACAGGAGCTCCATATCCTGGAGTTCAAAAAGATGTCTTGGGCTGAGTTGATCTGTTTATTTAGGAACAAAACCCCCTGCACCTGAGAATTACTGAAAGGTCTTGCCATCGGCAAGTCTGGACGTCTGTGCCATACGTAGTGTTTTACACACGCAGCACTCATTGCCCTTATCTATCCAACGCGGGCAGTGTTGATGTATCATCACACGTGACACATCATATATGATGTGCGCACGTAGTGATATGTAGGATGTGTTACATTTTAAATACAATTACAGGCTTTTCTCCAAAGGCCTCTGCAACCTTAGGCTCTGTTGCTGCAGCTGGATCCAGGCGGGCCAACATTTGTGTGCGCACCGAGCCCCTTCAGCAGCCCACCTGCCTGGATCTGATTTCAGCCTTGGAGCTGTCATTTCCTGCCATCACATAAGGTAGTTAGTGTATGCTAACTAACCAAAATCCGGATCTGTTAGACTTTGCCTTGTCATTTAGCAATGCCCAATTGGGTGCTTGGCACTGATGATGCACTTAGGAAATAGAAGGCAGAGGTCAAATATTCTTTGCAATATTCTGCAATGTACATGCACTGTGACTGAAACATTGTATTCTAGCCAGAAATGTAACTCTTCAAAAAAAAAAAAAACCCTGACATTAAAACTAGAAACTAAATTAAGGAGAAAAATAAGATTTTCTGGAGCTCTGTGAAAATTGACTTAAAAAAGAAAGAGCTCGCTAATTTCTAGCAGCATTAAAGTCTCCTTACTCACATAACACAGGACATGTGTTCTTATTTCTTTATCATTGAGCCTATTAACAAGGCATAAAGAACATCACTGATCGCTTAAGGGTGTCCAGGGCAAAATAAATTGTCAAGAGAAAGGAGGTGTATGGCAGCAGGTTTAAGTCTGTGATCTACAGATGAAGTGCAGTTTATTCCATTGCACTAACCCATCTACACTGGCAGCTCTGCACTCATGGGTCAGGCCATGAGATGGAAGATTTGCTTCTTTTTTTAAAAAAAATATTGTTACTGTCTATCTTTAATTTGCAATACCATAAATTTATACGTCTCAATAAAAATTCATCTCCTTTTGCACCTAGTTCCAGTTCACTGATCAACAGCACATTTCTGCCATATTTTAAAGACTAGGGTAACAGAGGCTTGGTAAGTGCCTGAAACAAGTTTACAGGCAATTTTAGCCAAACCTTACAGCATGCTGTACGACGTGACCTTCTTGAATACCTTGTGAAATCTTATGGGAGTAAAAGCTGTTCAAAACCTCAGACCAGATGCTTTGGTAGGATCCAGTCTTTAGATTGCAAATTACTTCAGGCAAGGATCTCCTTCCTGTTTGGCAACTTCCTAGAACATTTTTGCAGCAGGATAAATAAACAGTTTATTATACTGAGGAGGAGATACTCAGCTGGAGCTGGGGTGGTTTACCATAGCTGACTTCCATCCTCTGAGAATCCAGCTCCACATGGAAGCCAGGGGTTATCCATATCCTGCAAAGACACATTGGGATCACGCATTGGGAATCCATGATGAGAAGAGTTCACTCTATGAACCTGTTCACTTACTTTACTTTGCTGTGTATAACAATATTTTGCTGTTAAATTGAATAGCATTGTAGAACCTGCCAACTCGGGTACTTTTGTGTGTGTTTTGTGCTGGGGAATGATATAAAAATGCACAGTTAGCAATTTTGCTATTACCTTTGCCCAGTGGTGCAAAGTGTCTGCTTGGACACCATTAGATCTGTGGAAAAAACCCACAAACCCCCACAATAGCAGCAATAATGACAAAAACCTCTGCTGTTCATCGACCTACATGTAGGAAAGTACTTGAAAAGCCATTACAGAATATGTATGCTTATCCCCAGTAGAGCTGAATCCTTCACTTCTTGATTCTTCTCAGCTTTTTGGAGGCACAGAATTAAAAAGCAGTATTTTGGAACACTATTGGCAGATAAATACAGTGTCAGTACTTTCCTGACAGGCTTTTCCTTCTTGGCTAAGCTTATTTTTAATGGGAGACAAGAAGCAAGTATGACAAATATTTGTCTTCCGATATACAAACAGGTTGGTGAGCTAAGGCTGTGAATCCTGCCATCTGAAAAAACTGACAGCAAGATGGCAGGAGGGTTGACATCATGTGCTAAAAGAGGAGTGACAGCAAGGCTGACAGAGAAGCTTAATTGGACAGTCAAGTGTGAAGAAAGGGCAGCTGGATGGGTGTCGGCAAATGAGAAGATGGGAGAAAAAAAGGCCAAGAACTAGTAACTGTCTGAACAGGAGGATCCTATTTATTTATTTATTTATTTATATTGCTATTTCTGGCCGTAAAGCCCTGGAAAACCATGCCCTGTCCCTGGATTGCAGTGAGAAAAGAGTTCTTGCTTCTACTTTGCCTTTGCCTCAGTCTTGCAGTCACACTCCCTTAACATTTGTTGTGAAATCTAGACTCTATTAAAGACAACGGGAATTTTGCCATCATGTTTAGTGTGGCCAGGATTTTACTCAATACATAACTCCAGCAGCGTCAGCAATGTTGCACTTGCATAGACCGAGGCTAAATTTGGCCACAGGAAGGGAACATTTCCCCCCACCGCCCTCCTTCCCAAAAGAAAGATGTAAAAGGCTGTTGAAGGACAGTTAACGGTCATTAGTCATCCCTCCTTAAGCGGTGAGAACTTGGAGGAAAAACACCTATTCTGCAAGGTATGGACCAAACACAGCCTGCAAGCTCAAGTTATCCAGCCTGTAGCCAGCTCTCAGCAGTCTCCTCTTTTGCATGGCTTGGGAATGAACTGCATAGCATATTCATGGCTTCTGAGAAACATCATCCGACTTTGCATGTCAGTCCAATGGACCTCCATATACACTCTACCTTGGGCTATGTGAGTGTGGTGTGGGCTTGGATATAAAGCTCTCACTGGCTCTTAGAAGGAGCGATGTTGCCCAGAGAGCCAGAAAAAAATGGAGACTACTGATTTGGATCATGGTAGAATTTTCTTTAGAGATCCTTGTCAGTGCTTCCACCATTCAACCAGGAAGAAGTTGGGCTGCCAAATGAATTGAGGGTGAAACCTGTTTCTGAACATATCTCCAGGTTCAGTAGCAAGTAAATGCAACAGATGAAATTCTGCGTCTTTTGAAGTCCATAGGAAAACTACCCTTGACTTTGATGAGATCTGAATTTCATCTTTTTCCCATCACCTCCTTCTTCTCCCTTTGCTTTATTCACATCATAAAATAAAAACTGAGGCCCATGTGTATTTTTGTGTAGTTGTTTATTTCTTTGAGCCAGGCATTAGCAGACAGGCTCCATTTGTATGTACAAAAGCCAGCTATACATATGCAATTGCAGTAACTGTGCATGAGAAGATCCTCTACAACCTTAGGCCTCAGCTTATGAAAATCTGATCCCGGAAGCTTTATGGTTCCAGACTCTTTTAGGGAGAGTCAGGGAGCTGAGGGACACGTCTGTCTGCTAGATTTTGCAATGAGCTTTTTGGGAATAAAATGAGCTACTTGGGAATAAAACCTGTAAGATGCTGAATGCTGCTGTTTCCTTTAACAAGAGTGTCTTTGAAGGGATGGTAAAGTAGGATCCAATTCTGTGAGAATCCGATAATGAGAATCATGAGGAAAAGAAAAGGTCTTAATTGACTCCGTCTTTAAGTTTTCTGCAGTGCTTTGTATGGATTTTCTAGTGCGTGGAAGAGCTTAACACACATTTTTCCTCTGGCTGGAGTCTGGCGGCAAACAGTCGCTGCTGTTGTCAGCCATGCAAGTAGCACCAATAGCATGTGCTTCATCCTCAGGAGTTTGGCAGTTGTTTGGCTTCAGACACATGGAAGTGTTACCTGAGTAATGACAGGAAGACCAGGCTCATTAGCTAATTAATTCTCACAACACCCAGGTCACACCCCGTTCGCAGTCAGTTGGGCACAGGTGTGTTGGGTACACCTTATGTGTCCAAACATGCCCTTTGTAAGCCAGCATCTCCTTTTTGTGCCGTGGCTGCTGTGGCATAAGCACATGTTGTGCCACCAAGTGAGGCTGAGTTGAAGGTGCATTTTCAGGATGTAGCCTAGCCACCATGCTCTGGGATATCTCACGTCTCCTCTCAGTGAAAATCCCTACCTGTGTCTGCCTTGGTGTGCTGGGTGCTAGAAGTTAGTTACAGTACAGCAATGTGACATCTGTGTCATCTTACGGCTGTATTCATGACACACTGAAAGGTGCCTTTAGCACTGAAGAAGCAACCATAAAGTCTTAAAATCCTTTTCTTGGGGGAAAAAAATTGGAACAGAAAAATGTTAAATCTCCCCTTTCAGGTTTGAAGCCCACAAAAACCAATGCTCTATGCTCCCTCTGCTGGTTCCAAGACAGCAGCAAAGTGCCAGGACTTCCTCTCAGAGATGGACTAGCAGACCAAGACACACACACAATTTCAGCATTAAATGAAAAACTCATACATTTAATGGCATTTATTTTTTTAAGTGCAGTGTCAGCTAAATAATAAGCCACTTAAGATTTTTTTTTTCCTCATTCTGTTTTCCTGAAACAAGTGGTTGAGAAAGAGGCAGGCTGTATGATTCTGCATTTATACTTACATCTAGCCCAGATGTGCTGCTTCTCTTAACACAGTCTATGGCCAAAAGGGGAAAAGACATATTTAGGGTATCATTCATAGTGAACAGAAAAATAGCATGTTATTATTCTTCTTTCTTTCTTTTTTTTTTTGTTTTTTGCTTTTGCGTGAGAACCACATCTACTTCTCCAAGTTCTGCTCATCATTCTAGGTATTTTGGAGGCTCTTAGGTTATTAAAATAGCTAACCTACTTATTTATATGATTCAACAAGTATTAAGTAAAGCCTTTTTCTTTGATTCTTCTTTAAGAGAATTCTAATGTGTGCTAATATTATCTGTTAGTAAATGACCATTTTCACTGCTGCAATTTATCTCACGTAATTTATTTCTTTTCACTATCCTGACTTTTAAAGTCTCTCACTCCTGAAATTATAATTATCTACTTTTAACTGTCGAACTCAAGCGAATGATATTGCATTTAATTTTGTTATACAATACTTTTTTATGATTCTGAAATAAAAATGATGGCAGTGTTATTTTATTTAGTACTTCTCTTATCTGTGTTTTTGTTTCCAGTGGAAGAGTTGGTGAAAGTAAACAAGAAGAAGTTGTAGAGTGAGTTTTTTCCTTCCTTCCACTATGTTTTTTTCTAGCTTTAGCTAAGAAACTGTGCAAAACTTTTGGTTGAATGACTGAACCACCATTGATCAGGTATCTCTTCAGGAAGAAGTGCAAAGCTCCCTCTGAGCAATGAAGCAGAAGTGGCAGAGAGGGTGCAGACCTTGGCTCCATATTGACTCTTCTGCACTATCCTCGCTGGAGGGAAGTGATGAAGAGAGGGTAGACAGTGACCACCACATGGTACCCTTTACAGTTGATACCCATCAGCTGCAGTTCATTGTTCCTGTCTTCTGTCCCTGCTTTATCCTACTTTGCTTCCTGCAAAGAAGGAGGTCAGATCTTTAACAGCTTTTCTTCAGGAAGAAAAATTGCAACTGGTATTCCTTTGGTATAATATAGAGGCTTTGGTGTAATGCAGGTGGGGAAAGCAGATCTGATATAGACAGGGCTATATTGAAGCCAAGCTCAAAGTTGGCCAAGGTCAAAATATAACTCTTGGACAAATCAGGTGACACTCTCACCTTTAAACAATATCCTCGGCTACAGTTCCAAAATACTATGATTGATTTGGAAGGTTTTACTTCTTGCTGAGCCATGCATTCTCTTCTCTCCTCTCCAAAATAAATGACATTGGTTGATGCCACAACCAAACTGCCTTCTTAAAACAGAATCTTTATTTAGTACAGAGACACTTCAAAGAAAACAGATTTGAAACCAATTAAAGAAATGTATGCATATCTAGCTTCTCCCTGAGGCTTATCTCTCTCTAGATCTGGGAGGGCCTAACAAACTTCAGCACTCTCTGTGCACTTTTCTCTCCCTATTTCTCTTAGCATATTTCCTTAGACGGCTTCTGACAAGTAACTACAGCAGGATGGGAGATGATTTTCCTTTTCCATGGTGGGACAAGGCTTTTAAACTTAAATACACAAAACACACACAAATACCCCCCTACCCAAAGATTAGTGCTGAATAAGTAAAACAAAATGATCAGACATCTAATACAAATGTGATTTTACTTTAAACAAAATAAGTAGTCATTTATACTAAGTAAAATATTTTCAATAGGCAACAATGTACTGCTGGAATTCTTTAAAATACTCCTCCAGTAGCTGGTGTTGAGTGAGCCCTATTGCTGCCCTGGTGGCTTTCCCGTTGCTGTCTGCTTGGAAAATGAGTTAGGATCTAGAAAGACTGAAGGGGAAGAAGTGCGTGTCAGTTCAGAAGAGGAAGCCGAGGGAAGAGGACGTGGGTGGGAGACCTGTTTTGAAGTTAAGCAGTTAGACAAAGAATAGTAAAATGAAGAAAAGTGCAGTCTCAACTCAGCTTGAGGCTGGCAGATTGTATAACCTAAAGCAAAACCTCATAGCTTCTATTTAATTTGGAGGAGGCAGGCTGATGAGGAATCCTGAAGTGGGTGGAATAAAAATTCCCTGAAATTGACCCAGATAAAGGACCAAAATGCATGATTTCCTTTAATAAACACAGTTTTAAGGGAGTCTTTTTAGAGGGCCATGTTTTGAATGCAAAAAGGAAAAGGAAAAACTGTGTGAGAGTGCTCTGTTGATAAACCCTGTTACGCAGTCTCAGAGCAGACTGCAGCTTGGCTTCTGGTATAACGAGCTGGGATGTGATAGATAACTGTTCACGATAATGGTTCGAGTTAAGTGAGGTGAATGGGTATTTGTACTTTCCTTTCCCATGTACTGTTCAAACTGGGAGGCTGTTGGCCTCTTTGGGGATGATGCAGATGATGTTTATTTCTCTTATTTAAATGGAAGTAGTTTTTGGTTTTTGTTTAGACCTGAGAGAATTCCTTAACAATAATTTGATCAGAAATGTTACAATCCCACAAAAGATTTTCTGATAGGAAAAAGCTCCCCTCCCCATTCCTGTCTAGCTTTAACAATATGACTTTCATTATCAACCAACACACGCTTTGCAATTCATTTTCTTTTTTTCCCCTAGGCTCCTTGGTTTTAAATAAACCTTACGGCAGCTCATTAGAGACAGAATCATTAACACACATTGCTTTCTCCCTGGTTTTCCAGTATGCATAGAGGTGCTTTCTCTGGTATGGTTTTTTAATTGGTTTCACTGCAACCTTTCCTAAAGTAATTCAGAAAATTCTCATAATTGATGGTGGTGGTACAGTAACTTCATTCCATTGACCAAATCACAAACATAATTCCTAAAATGATTGTTTCCCCATATTTTCATTTAGCAGCCTGAGCAGCTGAACGACTGCTACAGGTACCATTCTGGCTCAAAGGTTTGTGCCAGCTTTTGCAAAGAAACATGATCATGCAAAGGTTACAAAGTCAGATAATGTTACATCTTGCAAAAGTAAACCAAAAAAAAAGGTCATTCTCTTTATATATGCACACTCAGAAGGCAAATCTTGTTCTACTGGTATTATATATATACATATATAGCTGAATTTTGGAGTGATGCTACAGTTTGCAATAGCTACTCGAGCATAACCTCACAAAAATGCTTTGCATTTATCTAGCCCAGAGGGTCATGAAAAATGGATTTTATGGACAATACATTATTTTGTTATGATACTTAATTTAGCATTATTCTCATATGCTCATTAGTACCACCCACGCTGTGGTTAATTTAGAACAAAGCCATCCAACTGGTAGCCTAAGGGATATTGTGGCCCATAGGACAATTCTGGTCCTCAGGACAACTACAACATCAGATAAGAATTACTTGCCCTGAGAAACTATTTGTAGTATAACCCATTCTGAAATAGTCAAGAAGTTGTGCAGCCCTCGGTTAGATCAACATTGGGAGTCTGCACCGCTCACATAATATGCATCTTACACATAGTGGGGAATAACTGGGTTATCACGGGGAGAATGGATGAAGGATGAATCAAATCCTGCTGAAAATTACCCCCTACCTACAGCTAATGAGAGTCCTTATACAAATATTTACCCAAGTGCTGGATTCACACAGTGTTATGCTCAAAACTGAAACTTAAATGCTTACACTGGTAAGAAAGAAACAAGGGCTGGGCTAAAGAATATGGACTGTGACAACTGACAAAGCCCATTCTCATTTTCAAGAACAAAAAATTAACACTGATGTACATGATGATGAAAGAATCAGAGAAAGGCTAAAGGGTTAAATTAGCATTCAAAATTTTGCATACTGCAAAGATTTTGTCCGTCTCATTTTATTTTTTGGGGGTTTTGGTTGGTTGGTTGGTTGGTTTTTTCCTTCTCCTTTTTCTCCACTTTCAGCATCAAAAATCATCTCCTGGATGCTGTAGCTACAGAGAAAAGGTGGAATTTATCTTCAGAAACTTATGGTTATGGCTAATGGAGAGAAACAGGCACTCTTACAGTACACCAGTCCTAATTCAGGTGTCTGCTACAGGTTGAGAGACATTATGCAAGTGCCCACTGCTCTGCAATAGCTACAAAGGAAACCAGGATGACTAATTTGGATTTAGGTGTCTTTAAGTAAGCACTATGTTAGTTTCACCATGAATATGTTTATTAAGTCAGGAAAAATCTACTGTAATTCAACTCCTATCTTTAGCTTCCTTCATGGTCTTGAGTTGGGAGAGCACTGACGATAAACTGGGCTTTCATACAGATGCGTTGGACTGCAGTGAGAGCAATATCCAGTATGTGTAAGACAGAAAAGACAAGAGGTATTTGTCTAAGTTAGTTCTATACCAGAGATACATATTGGAGCAATTAATATTATCTAGGATAATATTAGAGGGAATAATAACACAACTGTGGTCATAAACCTCTTCTTTACACCTGCAAATAAAAAAAAACCCCACTTATTCCCTTGGATACTTTTGCTAGATTTAACCTCTGTTCTGTAGAGAGGGTTATCCTCTCTGTATGAGAAACAATATTGACTTGTGTTGCAGGGTGCTGGCTGCAGCATCAGCTGTCACTAGATAACAATGTATAATTGCATACTGGCTCCATGAGAACATCCTGTTGCTTTGTCTCCAAGAACAACTTCACTGCATTGTTCTGCAGGGTCACTGCCAGTGAAGCCATATGCTGTGGACCTCCAAGAACTGGAACAGTTACTTGAGACCAAAAGACTTTGTTAAAAAAAGAAAAAAAAAAAAAAGAAGAAAAAGAAAAACTCAACCCCCTCAAAACAACAACAACAAAAACAACAACAAAAAAACAACCAACAAACCAAACCCAACAAAAAAAAGCCAGTGGTGAAATTTGCAAGGAACAAAAATAAAGCCTGCAAGTTTTTTTTCCTTTTTCTTTTTTCTTTTTTTCCCCCTCCATTGTGCTTGCAGCCTAGAAGGCAAACCATATCCTGGACTGCATCAAAAGCAGCACGGCCAGGAGTTTGAGGGAGGTGATTCCTCCTCACCAGTGACTCCAGTCTTGTAAGACCCCACCTGGGGTATTGTATCCAGCTCTGGAGTTCTCAGCAGAAGAAGGACATAGACCTGTTAGAACAGGTCCAGTGGAGGGCCACGAAGATGATCAGAGGGCTGAAGTACCTCTCCTATGAAGACAGGCTGTGAGAATTTGGGTTGCTCAGGCTGGAGAAGAGAAGGATCCAGGGAGACTTTGGAGCAGCCTTCCAGTACCTGAAGGGGTCCTACAGGAAAGATGGGGGGGGACTCTTTATCAGGGAGTATAGCGATAGGACAAGGCATAATTGTTTTAATCTGCAAGAGAGGAGATTTAATTTAGATATCAGGAAGAAATTTTTCACTATGAGGGTGATGAGGCACTGGAACAGGTTACCCAGAGAAGTTTTGGATGCCCCATCCCTGGAAGTATTCAAGGCCAGGCTGGATGGGGCTTTGAGCATCCTGCTTTAGTGGGAGGTGTCCCTGCCCATGGCAGGGGGGGTGGAACTAGATGATCTTTAGGATCCCTTCCATTCTAAACCATTCTATGATTCTTGACAACATTAAGGCTCCCTTTATGCTGCAATTTCTAATCATATGATTACATACAACTTTTTCTTTTGGGCTTCTGCCCATTTAGTGCACAGCACAGATGATGTTCATTGATTTTCTGCTTACTTGATATTTCATAGGTGTTGTTTTTATACTGTTGATTATGAATTGTTCACAAATGTATTATAGTTCAGACATCTTTGTCTTGATATTTTTCCTGCTGATATCAGTGGCAGCTGTAGGTGTAATAGATGTAGAGGTGAAGGTCTTGCATGATTGTAAAAACGTTTGGTAAATATGTATGAGTGGGAAGATCTCTCATTCTTTTTTCTTTCCAGTATTTCAAGTGGTCTTTCCTCTCTCTGCAAAAATAAAGAGACAAAGGAATAAATAATAAATAAATAATTTTCCATGTATTAGGAAAGACTTGAATGTTCTACTCATATTTGGAATCACAGATATAAAAATATATATATTTTCATAATGGTAGTTAATTTTATTTTTTTCTCTGTTTCACATGGGTTTGCACTGCTGATCAAATATAAGGTTTTCGCAGCTGTATTTTAATCAACAATGGTTAATAGGCATGCACTCTTAATCACTTTTCTGTCCATAGTGAAA
>BJBW01004058.1:5942-67529 GCA_004320125.1 Scolopax mira | reverse complement strand
ACATCAGATGATTTTTTTAAACAGTTATTATACTGAATAATGCAGAATTCAGTAGAATGCAGAATAAATATGTATTATTTGTTTAATTTCAAATTGGCCAAAATGCATTAAATTAAAATTGGTAATTTTAGGCTGTGTTTACAAACAGTTCAATGATACCAGTTTTCCTGTCAGATCTGCTGACAGAGGGATTATGCTGTCCTTTTCATCAGAAGAGAATGATTATCAGGAAGATAAAGAAATTTTGTTTGGCATCAGGAAAGAGTATGACATGCAATACAGCCTCAGTTGACCCGAGACACAGGGCTACTGCACATTTCTGCATGCAGCTTCTGTCCCGTTAGACATTACTTGTGCTCCATTTTGGGGATGACAAGGTCCACCAGGGTGATGGTTTGCTGGCATCAGTTATGTCTTCAAATGAATATGCACTAATTTTCATTCATGTTGATGGCTTCCTCGTGTTCCCAGCACAGTGCTATTAAAGGTGTTAAAGCTCTCTAAATCATTTCCTCTCTTCCTACTATAAAATACTTCTCCAAATGAACTCTTTCAATAGCTCACATCTCCAAAACATATACAATCTAAAAATTCTGAAAACAATTAGGATTACATTTTTCCATTTCATCCCCTGTGATTAAAGAGATTAGGCATTGACAATACCTCCTCGGTCTTTTATTCCCTTTCCTTGCCAATGTCAGCTTTTCCTAGCCATGTTTTTACTTTTTCTGTTGGCTTAACAAGTCAACATTAGGCATTAGGTTATTAAAACTCACTACTGAATGTTTTGCTAATGGTGAGCCTAAGTCTCATCTTTGTTCATAATGTCCTCTTTATTTAGTTTGCTCTCTTAAACAGCTTTACATATTTCTTTGCAGTTTTCTGTTGAAATCTTAGTCACACTGGATTTTGTGGTAATTTTGACATCAACTTCAAAGAGGGTAGGACTTCACACTTGTATTTACTGTGGTGTACTTGTGTTTTTCTGAGTGATCTATTCTTATATACAATGCTTACCATGGAGTTTTGGGAGAGCAAGATTAGACCAGAAGTCAGCACAAGTGGGAATAGAAAACAAAAAGGGTATACTGTCCAGACCGAATACAAATATTCTCATCATTTAGGTGATACACTATTTCTACCATTCACAAAAAAGAGAGCTAAAAACTGGTCATCTGAATGAATTTTCATTCATCTTGGAATCAATTTTGTAAAACATCTGCACACATTAATTCAGTTTCCTAGGTTTCCTAATATTAGGAAAACTAGGTATCTCTGGAGATGATGTATCTGGCTTATTCCAGAAGACAACATTATTATGCAGAGGTTAATTTCCTGTTTTTCTTTGTTGATTATGAAAAACCTAGAGGAAGTGGCTGAAAGATATTGGAGTCTTCATTGCTTAAGATAAATCACGTGAACCACACCCTAAATTTCCTACGCCCTATGCCAAGGATAGGTCTCTTGATTACTCTTGATTCCTGAGTACCTCAAAAATACATTATGTGACTCAAAGTGGTCCTTTTCTGGACCCATTCCCAATAGTTGAGGGCAATTTTGGAGGCAGTAGCTCTAATTGTCTGTAATTCCTTTTTTTGGTTTTTTTTTTTTTTTGGTTCCACCTTAAGTTTCAACTTATTTATTTTCTTTCATTGGTATACTCTTTTTTTATCTCCCTACGTCTTTTCCCCCTTCCGTAGCTATAAAAGCGCTGTTATTCTCCTTTTCCCTTTTTGGACTATTCAGACTTAAGACTCTTTGGATTCTTTTCCTGCCACTCCTTCCTGTATACATACTTTGAACTCTGAACAACTCTTTTGAAGACACTCTGACCATTGCTTTGCCTTTTTATCTCCTCTTTGTTGAGTTTTTTTATCGACAGATGAGTTTTAATTCTGTTGTATTTTCCCCCAAAGTCTCTAATTTTCCATCATAAAGGTAAATTTAAACATTTATGCTCATCCCATATTCAATTGTTTATGTACTCTAGAATCTTTCTGAAAGTGGAATGGATTCCTTTCCACCATTTTGCTCTGTGAATTATTTTCTTGCTGTAGGGAATTCAAGTGCTCTGCTTCCATATTTTCAGTGCCCTTTTCCCAAAAGGTGAAACTTTGAACCAATTCATCATCTGTATTCTTTGGAATTCATTCTATGAGATAGATTGATGTATTTGCATCTGTCTGCACTATCCACAGACTTGATGAACTAAAATCCACTCAGAGTTTGTGCCTTTCCTGGCTCTGTTCCACAGTGGTGGCCTAAAGGAAAAGCATGCTATTATTGCTATAGTTTTTTGGGTTTTCTTTTTGTTTTGTTTTGTTTAATTCTTTTAAAATTTCTTGTACACTTACCCAAGCTTTTTACCGTTTTACTATTGTCACTGTCAAAATTATAGCGTATGTGCTTTGAAAGCATTATATAACATTTTTTACACCTATCGATTTTCTCCGCTCTGCCTTTCCCATGCATACTGCATCCTGTCTTTTCAACACACAGGAATTATCCCACTAAATTTCAGTTAGTCTTTCCAGATCGTAATCTCCTTTATTTAGTACAGCACCTTCCAGTTGTTGCTTGTTTCCCCACACATTTGCGTCAGGCATTATATTCTTGTTATCCTTCATCTTTCACTTCAGAACAATTTCAGTTTCTCGCTTAATTTGTATGTTGGAAGTACAAGCCGGATTATTCAAATTAAGCTAAAGCTTTCCCTTTCCCCCCTCCTCCTGAAGGTTTACAGCCTGCCTAACAGGCCCTGCCAGTTCTGAGCCCAAGAGGCTGGCAACCTGTCTGCATAAGTGGAGACAGCGTAATCCAAACAGTTGGCTCCGCCTGCAGGAGGCATTCCAGTGATCTGTGCATTCAAAACCCTCCAACCTACCCTATCAGATCTTCCCTTGGTTGGCTTCCAGTATCAGCATTTTACTTTCTTCACCCATGCTTGGCACGGGGAGAACTTCTGCAAGTTACTTATCTGCACAGTTCCAATTATCTTGGTTTTTTTTTTTTTTCCTTACTGTCTGAAGAAATAGTTGCTTATATATCATATAAATGTACTTCATTGCTGTCATTTGTTCCTATAGGGAATATGATAATTAGAAATTTTGGAGCATTACTCAATAAATCTAGCAACACCTTTGTTATGACAGTCCTTTTTGTCCTGGCTCTCTATCATGTTTTCCTTATGTAATATTTTGAACTACTTTCCTTGTATGCAAAGTAATTGGCTGGGACTGCTCATCCTTTCTGCCTTCCTGACAGGTCTCTTTCAGTGCTTGTGCTGTGGTCATAGGGGGTTGGAACAGTTTCCTTCATATCGAAAGAATAACACACCTGTTGCAGGTGTTAGCACTGTTTCCATACATATTTCCCATCTGCTTTTCCTGTGGGCTTTTTTAGGATTCTGCCTTAGCACAAAGCTTTACTTTTCTCCTCTTCGATATGTGGGGTCTCAGTTGTCTCATCCTTTTTTGCTAATTTCTCCTCTTGGTCTTTGTCCAGTCTATGTTTCAGTCTGCCTCTCCAGTTTGCACTTCATTTGGCCGTTCCCCTATGATTCATAGAATACATCTATTTCCCACTGGCTTTGTCATGGAAAGGTCACAGGCATATTTTTGAGCAGCTGTTTCTTCCTGTTCTTCAGGCTGTGTCACAGCCCTTTGTTTCTCTTTTTAAGAACTGCTATGTTGCTTGGGTCTGTCCTGTAGCTCCTGATTCCCATCACTGCCAGGTTTTCTGCCCCCTTTTGCCATGTGCTGCCATGTGCCGGAGGTGATTCTAGCTAGCACATATGAGCAAAAAATATGCGAGTGGGAAAGCTGGAGGAAAAGTATTCTGCTGACGAAACAGCATACTGTGGGACCCATCTTCCTGCTTCAGCTTGCAGAAAGGTCGGTCATAGCTTTCCCTTAGCCTGGGTAGATTTTGCTGCCAAATGCTGGGAGATTCCTTACAGCCATGGGTAATCAAAATAAAGGAAAAGATAAATATGCTTAGCTAACGGTGTATTATCCAAATAACAGTCATCATAATACTTTGCTTTCAAATTATTTTACTGAAAAGGAATACACTCTTGTGAAACAGGTATGCTCAGACAATTCGAGGACAGATGGCCCAATGCAATATCCTAAAGGCACAGAAATATAGCATGGTTTGGTTTGGAAGAGACCTTTAAAGGTCATCTAGTCCAACCCCCCTGCAATGAGCATTGTTTCCCTCTGCACTGGTGACGTTTCCTTGGGTCAGTAAAAGGAAAAGTAAGAAGCTCGAGCAGGAGAAAACTCAGTCATCATGATTCCAGAGCCAGCAGGTGCCTTCTCCTTATCAACGCCCTGAGAACTACCTCAACTGCTTTGTCCCCTTGGAGGTGGGCAGGGGAGGAGAAGAGGCTGTTGCCTGTGCAGTCCTCTCAGCATTGACAGTTTTCCTTTTTATACCCATGAGTATATTACCTGGCTTTTGTTATCCATATGGCCAATCTACAGTCAGCCAATCTACAGGAGGGTGTAAATAAGGAACTTCTCTCTGGTTCAGAGCTGATTAGCCTCAGTGAAAGTTTTATAGGAGACAAGTTTGGGGCCCCTGATGTAGTTCTTTACAAAGGTGGGATATGGGGCCATCCATAGAAAGTGCACATAGGTCACAGGGGCTCTGAACTCTGCTTTTTGCCCTCCAGCTTGTTTGATGTGAATTTGCTGACAGTGACTCCCTTCAGACAAGAATTCCTCACCAGAAGTCATGATGTGGGTTAAGATCACTTTCTTCAAGGGAGATTTGAACCCGTTTTCTTGCAGAGCAGGTTCTCTAAGGAGGCAAAAGGGTTCAGCCTGGTTCTCTGTATAGGGTTTTAACCAGAATACAATTTCCTAAAAGCGCTATTTAATTTTGTTTTCCTTGGGTGGCTTCTGTTGATATTCTGCTTTGTGGATAATTTGCATTTTTATTCCCTCATAATTTTCCCTCATCTTATTAAATGACCATGTAAATTTTACAGATCACTAAGATGAGGTGGCTGAGTAGTGTTAAAAAAAGGGGGGTAAATTTGCAGTTGCTAGTAATTTTCCACTCTCAAAAACAGAGCTCTGTTTTGTCCAAAACAACTCAATCTTTAACTTTATCACTAATGTATGCAACCTGATTGATATTACATTTCATTATGTAAACTTTGCTTTAATGCTTCTCATTACTTCTGCTCAAGTAACCCTGGATAATTGCAGTATCTGGCATAAGATGCTATTCTTATGGCATTGTCTCCAAACCAGTGGCTTTGTGTTGCACAAGATGGAGCTTTCAGCAACATGGCAAAGTCTCCACTTTAATCTTCACTTTAGGAAAGCTGGTCCATCTAACAAAAGCCCTACATCCTACATGGGGTTCTGGATTTGTACCCCAGGGCATTATGCCAGCCGTGCAGGATTAAGATCTAGGCATGAAAAGGACTTGAAATCAACAGGAATAAGCAAGTTTTGGTTTTGGGCCTATATATGGAGAGCATTAGGGAAATTTCTTTGGTTCTGTCTCTTGCCAATCCAAAATCACTGTAAATCCTTTTTTTTGGTTGTTTTTTTTTTTGTTTTTTTTTTTTTTTTTTGTTTTGCTGGGGTAGGCAATAAGAGAAGCAGGAGAAGAGGAAGGAAATGAGTGTCTGTCTAATTATGTTTCTATAAATGTCCTCAAATACTTTGCTAAAGTGGTGGGGGAACTTGTTCAAAACCAAAATAGGCAAATGTGGAGCTTGCTTGTCCAGTTAAAGTGGGCAATTTACACTCATCAGGCTTGGCTATAAAGCTCCAGGAAAGCTTAGCTTTAAGTCTGGAGCCATACCACATCATTTGCTGTGTCACAGTGGCCAAAATAAATGACAGCTAAAGCTGTCTACAACATAACCTTGACTTCTAGGTTCTGAAAGCTCAAAGAAATCCCTCATTTGACTGTACTGTATCTATCCTGGTGATGATATGATATTATAATCAGTTCCCACTATTGTCAATATTTAGGTTGAAGGCACAAATTGTCACTGTGTGCTAAAAAAAAGAAGGCCAGGGAGAGAAGTAGAGTTTTGGATCCTTCATTGTAGTCACTGCTTAATTGCTGGCTCAGTCTGAGGTTCTGGGAGGATCTCTCCAAACAAGTGTTTCTGAGTCAATACATGGCACAGTTCTGGGGATAATTTGTTCCAGGGACCACCTCCAAAAACAGTGTCACATTTTGTTTCGGTCTCTGGCCCTCTTTTATTTACCAGCATAGACATAGCCATCGGGTTTTGTGTTGGCCAGCAGTCTTATGAAGCTTTACTAGAAAAGTCTACAAAATCTTTAATGGAGATTCTGTTTCTCAGTGACTTCATCTCATCAAAAGTCAGCTTCAAATCCAGCCTGTCCAAATCCCCATCTGCACTACAGCTTATTTCCTCCAGCCAGCACATCCAAAGTTCCAAATGTCCATGATCTACTGCTTTATTCAAATGAACATCATTGTGGTTTGGGTTTATTTAATTATTACCTAGGTATTGAATTATTTTCTTTGTTTGAAAATTAGATCTGAAACAAACACAAACACAATAGAACTAAAGTTCCTTCTCCTGCACCTTTTTCATGTCTGTATGCTGGTTTAACTTGGCTTAGCTCATAAAAGTTTGTGCAGAAGGAAAAGATTAAAATGCATTTTATCTTACATGTTAATTATTTTCCTTAGAAACATCAAATAAAATAACCTAAGTCTTCAACATAGACTTAGCAATTTGGCAGTATCCAATTGTTTTTTAATGAAATAAATTTGATTTAGAGAGAGAACATACATCTCAAACACTAAAATGATTACTTTTGTTAAAGAAAGTTGAAAAACATGTGTTTTGATACATATAATTGTGCTTTGTGAAGGCCTGGAAGGTAGCCTAGTAAGCTCTTGCAATCAATGAGCTTATAATTAAAGGAATGAAAGCTATGCTTTGGCATAAGAAAACTACATATTGATGTGGGAAGCATAAATATTGATGTCTTGATGAGTGGGGGCCAGGTAATGGAGAGAATGGTTTACATAGTTCTTTAGGGAAGGGGAAAATGTACGTGGTCGCAATACCTGCCCTCAACAATTTCCTATTAGTGTACTCATTTATGGCACTGGCAGATACAGTGGAAAATATTCACAGGTATTACCACCCTTGCGATACTTTAGAAAAATGCCTCTCTTTAGAATTTGAGGATTTCTGTCTTTGAAATTAGGTATATTTTCCTTCAGAGAGGAAGGAATTAGATCTTTTAGTAGATTTCCATCTACTGCGGAAAAGATAAGCCTTCTCTGTCCATTCAAACTGTTCTTTGAACTGCATCTGTTTATTTTTGGTACCCTGTGCCTGCAGGACCTCACCTGTCTCTTGCAGTCTAAGGCTGAGCTGCTTTTCTGAACAGTTCATCATTCCTTTTTTTTTTTTCTGTTAAGCTTTTCAGATTTTATCCAACATGCATAGTTCAGTTTCATTTTAGTATATAGATGCTAGACAAAAATTAATATGTATTTGTGACAGCAGAAAATATGTTTCATACTGACAGTTATCAGCATATGCAGAACAGTAAATATTATGGAGAATGTTTTGGTGCTGCAAATGCTCTTCAGTGGCAAGCATGTAGGTACATTCAGACCCATTATCCTCTGAAGCTCCTATGAAGTCATTGGCAAATCTCTAACTTTCTTATAAGTGGAAGGACTGATCTTCTTTTTGTGTATATTATCCACCTTTTTGATTTTGAATTTCTTATTTTCGGAAAATATTTGGGGCATATTGAATCATAGAATCATAGAATTGTCTAGGTTGGAAGGGACCTTAAAGATCATCTAGTCCAACCATCAACCTAACCCTGACAAAAATCACGAAACCATATTCCTAAGGACTACATCAACCCATCTTTTGAACACTTCCAGGGATAGTGCCTCAACCTGCTCCAGCACCTCAGTGACGAACAAACCCTTTGCTTGAAAAATGTTTTATGCAGTGAATCATATTCTTCAGGATTTCACACTTGAGAAATTTTTTCATACCTTTATTGTACTGAATTGGTCTTCTACGTCAAACAATTACTTTCGTAGAGATAAATATGTAGGGGGGTCAAGAATATTTCTTTAAAGCATATAAGAAGTTCTCATGAACATAACACTGGGATTAATAACTGATAGAAATTCTTGTGCTCTACACATTTGTGTGCATGTATGTCCATTCATAGGAGGTACCTCCAATCCCAGAATAGTGTTTTTACAAGCTATTAACATTACAATGCAATGCAAAGCCTCCAGTTCAGTTGATATCACTAGATATTAATTGCTCTGAAAGTCTGAACTTTTTTCTGCATAAGGATCAATTTTTTAAAAAGGGCAGCCATTGTGCAGTGCTCACAGCACAACATGAAAACTCCTGCTGAGCTTGTCTATACAAATGTTTTGCTATGGCTGAGCATAACATTCTTTGTTATCCAATGAAATGAATATAAAAAGAGAATATGAATACATGTAGCAGAGAAATGAAGTGTTTTTGAAAGGCCTTTCCTCTGAATGAAAGAAGAACAAAGCAAGATTGGCTAAGAATCAGTAAGTTGGTTATATTTTTTTCTACCTTGGGTGGCTCTGAGGTTTGACCGGGTGCCAGCTAACAAATTAGGTCATTGATATGTTACTTTTGTGTATGGAGTAATTCTTGGTATCTGTATGGTCTGTCCACACATGCAGAACTAATCTTAATTTCCAACATCCGTCTTTCTCATTTTGGGGAGAGATTTTTTTCTGTCAAAACAAAATCTACCAATGCAGATTTTAAGAACAAATCAAAAGAAAAGAGAGCTTGTCGGAAGTCATTTAATTTCAAACCACCTCCCATCAACAAGAATAATAAATAAACCCCACCATAGACTCTCAATCCTCTTAAGTATGTTATCAGTTAGAGAAAAATGACATACTGTCATTTCCTGTGACAGGTAAGTGAAAACTTTAAGAAGGAGTTCACCACAGCATACTACAGTATATATATGCTTATTTCATGAGCCTGGGTTCTCCTGGAGTCATGAGAACCGAGCAAAGCAGCTCAGGTTGCTACTGCTCATATCAGGCAGTGATTTACAGGTCTTTTGTGCAAGACAACTTAGCAGAAGCTTGGGCCTGTTCGTTCTCCCCCGGCTTTTTGGTGCTTGGATACGTCGTGCTTTCTGAATTGTGTGTGCTGCTGCCATCCACGTGTGGCCTTCTTTCTGGATCGGCTTCTTCCTCGGGTGTTGCCAGGCTTCTCATGTGTTCAGCAGATTTCCAGCCCCCGTGCAGCCACGAGCGCCGCACACCCCTGCGCCTCCGCGCAGCCACCTGGCAGGGAGACAGGCTGTCTCCCGCTCTCCTCTCCCGCTCCTCCTCTCCCACCCGGATTGACCAGCAAGAAAAGGCGGAGGAGGAGAGGGAAGGGGAAGTGGCGTCTGGCAGCGGTTGCTTTAGGAAGGTCGATTAAAGGCTGAGAGTGGGGAAAGAAAGGATTAAAGAACTGGCTGGGCTGGGGGGTGTGTGTGTAGGGAGCGGGGAGTTGAGGGAGACTTGGAAAAGTGCAGAAGAGGAGGGGGGAGAGGATCCGGCCACAGAAGGACAGGAGGGTGCAATGGGGAGGATGAACCACAGGAATCTGGGCTTTGAAAGCATAGTGAAAGGAAGATATTTGATGATAATAACTGATAATTTATGGGGAAGGGGATACTGGGGAAGGGAAGCAGATTAAGGTAAGATACTAGGATTTTCCAAGATCCTGTCCTGTGAGACACAGTCCCTGTCACCCCACTCAAGTTTCGGCGTAATAATCTTGCTTGAATGTTGCATAAGCTGTAGATATGTATGTTTTCTAACAGTCATAAGAAATTAGGCATGTGAGAGATAGGAAAGAAGGAACCTTGCAGTGGAAAAACTGAAATAAGATGTACAGTATAATACACTTTGTAATGTGTAGAGTGAGGCACATACAGTGTATTTCTGTATGCCCATTTATTTTAATTGTCCTTTCACAACCTTCTGCTATTTAGGTCTTGTCACTTTTTGTATCATACCTTATCTTTTGCATGCACTCTTATAAGAGCCAATGTTATATCTAAGCAGCTAAACAAAGGATGGCCACAGAGAAAGTTAAAGTATTGAACCCTTTGTTGCAACTCAATATATGTATGTATGTCTGTATTTATGTATAAATATTTGTATTTCAGGGAACTAGGAGTCACTGTGTTAGGATTTTTTAGAAGACTCAATGATAAATTAGGCCAGTTTTAGTCTTTAAAACATGACTTTATTGGATTGATATTCACACAAGACACACTGTAAATGATTAGTTCCTACTTGTTTGCAATCATTATTATTACATATTTAGAGCAGTTAACCTGTGACAATAATATCCTAATTTAACTACTGATTGTCTACACTCTGTCTCTGTCTCTGTTCCAGATTGTGACAACTAACTCTCTACCAGACTTATGTAGTAAAGAAAGGATGACATCCAAGCAATGCGGGTGTGAGACAGTCAGTGCCACTAGTGCCAGGAATCAGTCCTCATCTCTCCTCATTTTAAAAGTATAGACAGGGCACGGGTGACCTTGGAGGAGTCAATGAAAAATAGTGTGTTGTTCTATTCTGGTTGCACAGAGATGGATTAAGAAACTTCAACCCCTAAGAGCTCTTTCCCAGCCTCCCTGTTGTATTTATTTGTCTGGAGAATTTGAGATTTATTGATCTAGAGCAAAAAAAATAACATGCTAATGTAACATACCAAGCAGAGGATGGGTGTTCTCACATCATGTTCCTCTCTAAGGGTTGTTTATATAGAGGGTAAAAAAAATGTATAATCACAGCAACAGCAATTTCCACTTCTACATATTGGAACTGGATTACAGTTTATTCTCGAAAATAGTAATGGTTTTGTCATCTGGTTTAGTTTCAGTGAATCTTCCCTTTTTGGAAGATCAGGAAGGGATACTCAATAGGTTTGCTATTTTTAGTTTATTTATTGTTGTTGTTTTGTTCTATAACAGCATTCTTTAATACAGTTGATGATGGATTCTGAAGGGATTGCAAGTTACTCAAAATTTATTATCCTGTGTGTCTCTGTGGAAAAGTGTTTTTACCTTCATTAACAAAGTCACAACTAGCACACAAGGAACAAAAAAATTTCTTCTTAGCTGGGCAAATACAGTCCAGCCAAAAGATCTGTGCCTGGACTCCATACAGAACTACAGACATGCTGTGCAAAGTTTTTGTATATGAATAGCAAAGGTATTTTTTGTCTTGACATTTGGGCAAATGGAACTGAGCAAACCATGAAGGACGCTTCATCTTCCACGTACACTATCACAGAAGGGTGTGTCACTCTTCTCACTACAGCTCTGCATTGTCTCTTCCCTCCAGGGACACAGCTGATATTAATCTCTGTACCTCGTGCTGCAGTCAGACAGAAGTTTTATTAATAATGACAATGGCACATCCTTTGCAGCGTCTTCCTGCTTCACTTGGAGCCTTCTCAGATATTATCTTCATTGTTTCATAGTGCCTATAAATACTAAACTATTTACAATGAATTGTTTCCAAACAATTAATTACTGAACTATGTGCTAAGTTTATATGTCTTTGTTATGCCCAGGCTCAAAAACAAGGACAGAATCAGATACATGTATGCAGTTCTTCACAGTTGGTGCATGAAAAATATCTGTTCTCTTATCAGCATGGAGATATTTCCATTTGCAAAATGTGAGGCCGCATCTTGGATGAATGTGCCCCTGGATATTTCTTTTTGGGGTAGGAACAGAAGCACTGAAGAAAAAAGGGCAGACTTGAATTTCTTATTTGGTAATTGAATTTAAATGAGAGTAATAATATTTAACACACATACCACATTTTCTCTTGTTTGTAAGTCTAAAAGAAATCTAGAAGTGGATAACACTAAACACGTGGAAACTGGAGACAACAGAGATTAGTTGATGTGCCCAAGTCACATTTCTCGTCAGAAGGACAAAGTGGAAATTAGGATCTAGGCTCTGAGTCAGGAAAATTTCAGCTCTTTTGATGGTTTTAAGTGATGTTATTTTTTTTGTTGTTGTTCTAAGCATCAACAACAATTTTAGCTATCTTAATAACAGAGATGAATGGATACAATTAGATGAAATATGTTCACCTTGTAAGTCTTTTTCTTTAATTTTTAAACTGAAGCAGGAGCAAAAGCTCTCTGAAGACCTGGAAAAGATCAAGCTAAATTTAATGATTTTTAATTGTGTATCCCAGAGTTCATAAATTTGTCTAGAATTTACTTAACTACCAAAATTGTCAGTGGTATATTCCCTTCTGTAGCTTAGACAGCAATTAGAAACCTTTTTCTGAGAATACTGAGTATGGTTGTAATCTGTACATACTCTGTAATTGTTCATTTTTGACCAGGAAAGGTGAGAAATACGTTATGCTACAGAGTAATAACTAAGGCTCTTCAGGTGAATTAGAACAGCAAATGGGTTTACTGAAAAAGGATATTTGTGTGTAAAGTCATGTATGAGGGGTAATATTCCTAGTATTAGATCAAAGTGAGTTTTCATGTGGCACTGTGTTAATGTAAAAAAGTTTTTTTTTTTTTTCATGAAGTGACCTTATAGAGATTGAAGTGGTGTTTATTTTACTGTCATGGTTGTACTACCAATCTACTTTGATTACTCTGAGAAGCATTTTAATGACCATTAATATAAGAATTCAAGCATATGGAGGAAAAACTTGAAGCTGAGGGCCACTGTTGAGTCAGACTAGTACAGAAAACATAGTACTGATGGAATGATGTTTCCTGTCTCTCTGTGCAGACCTAGTAGTCTTTATTTGCTAGTCTTAATGGGTTTTTTCCTCTCTTTTTTTTTTTTTTTTTTTTCCCTGCATGACATGTTCATATAAACAGGAAGTTGAGAAAGAAAGAGGATCAGGAGATGAAGTAGGAGAAAGGAGGGGATGGAATTCCCCATGACCCCACCTCCTACTCCTTCCAGAAACACACACATTTTTCTGCTTTTCTTTTCTTTTGGCAAGCAGTTTGTCAGCGGTAAGGAAGTAGTCATTCCTCTGCCACCTTGGATGCAAAGCAGTACATGGGAAGGTGAAATTAGCCTTCAGTCAAACCCTGCAGTACATTATTGGGTACAGAATTGAGAGCAAAAGGGTTTTGGCAGAGAGTCTAGGGGAGTCTTGAAAGCACAAGTGATTTTGAGTCTGAGAGGTGTCATAGAAAAAAGTATAAAGTACCCTCTCATGAAGGTAGCACACAGTAGCATCCAAAGCCCAGCTAAGTGCCAAAGAAAACCCTAAAAAAATCCTTCTCTTCACCCCCACACCTCTGGGATCATGAACAGGGCATGTTAAAGAAGTTACTAATCCCAAATTGCTGAGGGATGAAGTCAGGCAACTGAGTAGACGTGAGGAAATGGTGTCGTGCGGCACAGGAGATATACCCTAACCATGAATGTCTGCATCAGACCCTTGTCTTGAAAACATTAGCATCATCAGAACTACTTTTAATTCCCTGAGAAGTATTATTGACTCCACAGCCTTGGCCAGAGTTTATTTAAGATCCTCTCCACATGAGAAACAGAAATCCAATTTCCTGTTCCAAGAATGAGGAGCAGTGGTTCAAATGCATTAAGCTCTTGCCTAGTCTGTATCTTGCCAAAAACTCAAGATTAATTATTATTTCTTCCTTGTTAAGTGCAAAATATGTGCTTGGTGCTCTGTAAGACATATGGAAGGACAGCACCTACAGCTAATTGCTTTCAGTTTCAATACCCGATCCTTCCACAGCCATGCTTTCCTGTCCCATTGAAACTTTATTTGAATGAAGAGCTATTTCAAAGACAAACAATTTACACTGAAAGATTCAGGCATGTATAAAGATTTAAAATACAATTGTCTTAACAGGAGATAGAGAGGAGAACTGACATAGATATACCTGCAAATGCCAGTAAACAAGAATTTAGGATTGTAAAATTCTGTAATTTTATATTTGTTGTGTTCATTGAATCAGTTCCTGGTTATAATCATTATACTTTGATTGTTATTTCTGGTTTGTGGGAAGAAAGAGAAATAGTAAATAACATTTTTTAACAATAGAGTTTGGAAAGAAAATGAGACATCTGTGGTCTCATGGAGGTCTCAGTAGTCAGTAGTGTATTTTCCATTAACTTAAATTTAATAGGATCTTAATCTAACTTAATTTGATTTAATTCTCAGTTTTCTGTAATGCATTTTATAATGTAGTTTAAAGAGTGTCCATATTTGAGATGATAAAACATTTCCAAATAAGATGCAGCCCATATTCAAATAATACTTATCCCTAGGTGTATATTATAGCAGTCGATACAGATGTCAGAGCAACAGATCTCAAAACTTCCTGATGTTTAGAATGGCTTATTGGTGTGGCTGGTATGGCTATACTCACAAAGGGCTGCTGAAGCTGCAGCTAAACAGCTCTTCTGTTGGCAAAGCTTAAACTCATTTTTCCAGACAGAGGAAGTCATACTAGCAAAAGACTGTCTTGGCATTATGATTCAATAACCATTAATCATTTCTGTTATTTATTTTGTGTGACTCATTCCATTAAGTCCCCGTTTCACCTCCTGTGCTTCAGCATTTGTAACACAGGTATCGCTGCTTTGGGCAGTGGAGAGCAGATCCCCTGATCATCTGTGCCAGGCACAGGGGACCCCCAAAACAGGGAAATGTAGCACAGGAGTGGAGCATTCACGCTTTCTAGAAAGGTCAGAGACTCATAGAAATCCCTCTAGGGTTATGTTGTCTCTATCTGCAGCCTCTTACCTTGTTCCTGCTCTCATTTTATTTCTTAATCATTCAGTGAAGAAAAAGTTGAGATGTCTTTATCTCTATGGTTTCACAGAGATTTAACTAGGGAACTTATAGGTATTGAAAGTTCACTTCAGACAGCAAAGAATGCAAGAAAATTTGAGAGCAATAGTCTGAGGACATGAGAGACAAGAGCCTGAATGCAAGTAGCAACAAGGATGGAGAGTCTGGTGGAACTTTGCAGTAGGCTGCAAGTTGACAAGGGTAGATGCTGTGCTGCAGTGTTTTCTGGGACTAAAGTAAAGTATTTAGAAGGCTACACGGAATATGCTGTTATTGCTGCTGCAGTTACTTCTGGTTGCAGTGTCATACAAATAGCAGGGAAGTGAGATCCATACCCCTGTCATGCTACGTATTTGTACATACATTCTGCAATATAAGAGGGAAAAATACAAGCCTGCTGGCAAACCTGGCAAATCAAGTTTGGGTTTTTTGTTTTGTTTTGGTTTTTTTTTTTTTTTCCCATTTCTGTACAGCATGAATTAGAAGAAAATGTGTCTGAAAAACCTGTTCTTATGCTGTAATAAGGTGGTGGTGGTGTAGAAACTACTTTGCTTGCTCCTTGTAAATGAATACTTTGTTTTTCAACATCATCAATTGAGGGCATGTCTCTAAAGCACTTTTTTGATCCATTTATTTTTCAGGGGACTGCAACATATGTTTTTCCTCTTCCACTTTTTAATATTTTGGTCTCTGGTGAATCCACATACAAAAGCTTCCTTCCTTTAGTTGGAGTCCACAAATGAAAGGCTTTTCTTTCTCTGATTGCAGATTAGCCTGCCAAGAAACAAACTCTAACTGGAGAACATCACTTTAATTTATTTATGGGATACAGATGACAAGGAAGTCTGTCCTCTTCTCGGGCTTTTTGGAAAGCTTTGGGCTGACCCAGCCCAGCAGAGTTCATATGGCAAAGGCAAACTGTGCCAGGAACCAAAGCCAATAGTCATTGCAAACCTCTGAACCAAAACATTCCTTTAGTGCTTGAATTTCCCTATAATTTGTGTAGATT
This sequence comes from Scolopax mira, assembly GCA_004320125.1. NCBI lineage: Eukaryota > Metazoa > Chordata > Aves > Charadriiformes > Scolopacidae > Scolopax > Scolopax mira. The sequence goes on along the minus strand of BJBW01004058.1, from coordinate 51,634 downwards.
CCCTTTTTGTCAATGAAGCTTGCAATGGATAACTAGCTTAGTGCAATCAGACTAAACAACCATGCTATTCATTCAGCAATTAGATGATAGCAGTAATGCATGCTTTATGGTTTCCTTTCTTCATTCTTTCCTTTCTTTTAAAGTCCTTGGAGACAAACTCTGGGATATTTGGCAAAGAAGAGGCTCTTGCTGAAAAATATCCTGTCTTTTTTTACTTTAGGGTTGCTAATAAGTTCTATTCTCAGAGGCAAAACATCAGATCCACATAGAAAGAAAAGATCAGCTAGAGAAAAAGCAGCTCTATGGTCATTTTTATATATATGTGAATATATATTGTTTTGATCTATTGAAATGATGGAGGAAGACCTTTTTTTAAAAAAAATAATCAGCATCATACGGCTTAATTTAGAATAAAATAAGAATATTTTGAATGGAAATAATTTTAGCAGAAATAGAGTGAGCTATGTTTGCTCTATAAATGACTTGAGATGGGTGTAGGGCTAAGACTAAGAATGTTGCTGTTGTTGCAGAGGATAAATCTTTGTGAAAGAGCAGGCTTCAGTGCTTCAGCTTTCAGTTAGGAGTTTCAGCTTTTGCCAAAATCAGCTGTGATTTTTACTTTTTCCTTACTGCTACACATAACTTCTCTGTGTTTGGAAAAAAGGGATCTACATGTATGGATAACTTCAGTGATATTGTTATTGATACTGCTAATTAAGGGGTAAACTTTAGTCTTTGTGTGTATTAAAAAAAAAAGGAAAAAAAATTAACCACATCGATACAAAATGATACAGATTAGCAAATGGCCCCTTCATATTGCTGGAAAGTAAACTTTGCTTATCTACTGCCTTTACTTTTACTTATTCTGCCAGTTCTTCTTCTTTGTTTTACACCAGTTCTACACACTCGGCCACTGTGTGACCTCAGACAGATCAATTACATTCCTTGTATTATAGCTTCTTCATTTAAGGGCAAATCCAAAACCCATTAAACACAATATGGGCTCTGAGAGATAAGTAGTGGCAGATTTAGCTGTGGTAGCTTAAAGCTTTACAGCACCCAGATGCCTTTGCTATCTCTTTTCAAAGGACTAATTCCCCAATAGTAGGCAAATAAGGATATGAAATGATCCATATGTCAGTCACCATGATTTGCAGAGATGAATATTGGATTAAAACGCTATGAAGGTAGTCAGTCATTAATAAACTGGACTGTAAAATGTGGCAGTTGAGGCACAGATACATATCCTATTCTGTCTTTCTGTAATATTGATGATGACCTAAGAGAGATGGCCAACTTGAAAACATAGGTCAGTAACTCCTCTAACTCCAAACATAAAAGATCACGTGACAGAGATCTGGAAAACTTACCTGCATCATACCTCAAGTGTTAGAAAACGCTGTAAACTGCTTGCAGATAAAAGGCAATGAATAGCAATAAAGCATCATTATACATCTCAAAGGAAGAATATCTACATTTAATTTTTAAATATTAAGAGGTAAAAAAAAAGGGAAAAGGAATTTCCAGTTGACCACAAGTACATTGCATTTCTATTCAGACCACTTCATTCAGTTTCCAAATATGCTCATTTTGAAATACCTTTGAGCATAAAGATTGCCACTTTTCTCACAAAGACCACCACAGGATAAATGTCTGTGAGGATATGAAACAGGAATAGGGAAAGATGGAGTGATTAGAAGCCAGCGGGGTGGTGTGGCATTCCAGCATAGTTTATACTAACCACTGAGTTGAAAGACCTTCTTAATGCTGGGACACTCCTCGGAAGCTGGTCTAGAGCCTCACTAATTGTCCACTTGTGTTCAGTGAGCTCTTATTTAAGGCCCAAGGTCACTCCATCTTTCTTAGATATTTAGCTGAAGTGATCATGATTAGAGTCTTCTTGTCCTGGGGTTCCTCTCTTGCCAATGGCCAAGGATAGGTCTTCTTAATTATCTGGCTATCTCTCCCCAGTGACTGCCTGAAGAAAGAGAAAGAAGTACAGGGAGCTGACCTGTGGTCTGCCTTTGCTCTGCTGAAATCTTAGAGCAGCCTTATTGTTAAGACAGACAAATTTGAGTACTATCTTGCCAAGGCATAAGAGTTCAGATTTTTGTTTCTCATTCCAAAGCTGCAAATCATTATGCAACTGCTTTCTATTCATTTTAGTTTCGTTGGACTATTTTAACCAAATGTAGTATGATATTTATAAGTGTAGCAGAGTGGTACCAAATCATGGTATTTTCCATAGAAGGCTAACAGCAGAAGTTCAAAAGATATAAGCCCGTTGGTTTAGACCTCACCAAAAGGAAGGATCCCACTAACAACAAAATTTAACCCACACACCGCTGAAAATCAATAAGCAGTAGTGACATCTGCATGTTAATGATTAAAGCCTGTCTTGCAGTAGTGACTGAAAAGTAAAATACTCAGAAAACTGTTACTAGTGATTCAGTCATACACCCTACTTAACCTCAGAGAAATCAGCAGTTCCAGAACACAAACAAGTATACCAACTTGCCCATACAATGTCTGTATTTGTTCAGTTAGTATAGCTTTTGAAACATAAGAAAATGCAAATGGAACAGCTGTTTCAGTGGGTTAAGGCTAAGGAAAAACAAAAAAGTTTGCCTTCAAGGATAAATGTTTACAACATTATCTTGTGGGAGAAACAAAAATTAAATGTAAAATGATCTCTGCACATAAAAAAAAAAGTGATGTGAAAAATATACTATTTATTTTATAACTCTTACTGGAAAGAGTATGGCATTGGTTGAGTTCCGGCTATAGTAAAGCCTAGTTGGAAATAAATGTGTGGTTTTAAAGGATATGGGCTATCATGCTGCCTTTTAGCTTCATGTTTTTCACTTCTGGGACATGAACAGTTACCAGCAATGTGTCACGATTAAATTTACTTTATTTGTGCTGCTTACTATCATTTGTAGTGTGTCACTATTTGAAGTTTGTTGTAAGTCTCAATTGAAACATTAAACTTTTTATGAACTGGAAATCTTGGAAATCCTTCAGAGGAAGGCTTTTATTTATGATATTGTAGTCAGTATTTCCATTATGTTCCTCTGTTTTCAGGGATTTATAACTTAGTTGTAAAAAAATCATTCTGGATTGAAATTTGGCATATGGGATTCAACCCGAAGAATGGTGTTTTTACCCAGTTTAAAAATAAGTCTGATCACATATAAAGTGCAGGGTATAGAAATGATTAAACTTATTCATTAGAGATTGTTTTGCTTTATTATTATGTTGCACTGTATTACACAATTTTATACTATTAGTTCTTCATTAATAATGTTATATTTCAAATACCTTTTTCATCCCACAACTCCTGTCTCTTGGATGAAGAATAGAGTGATTACTGTTGAGTTTACCGCTGAAATGTAGTAAGGCTGAGTGTTTTTGTATTTCCAAAGGAACATGATGGTTACTTCTCCTGAGTAGCATAGCTCATTACTTTGGTACATAGAAGAAACTAGATGTTGTCATTCAACTAGATGTTGTCAAAAGCCAACCAGCCAATAGACAGCATAGCTAAGGCATTCTAGTTTCTGCAGAGATATACAGGATAGTGTAGCTTTTTCAGTTTTTTCAAGATCTCCACTTCTATTCCTAGTTGAGAATATGTCAGCTTTAACTGTCAGACTTGTGTTGCTTTCCTATTGAAACATTGCCATAGTAGCAGTCAAGAAGAAAGACTATCATTGCAAATTCACTGATTTCTGGATTATCTTTGGAAGCTTCATACAGAAGTAATTACCAAGATCTACTTCTTTTAGCTTTTCTGTTTGAAGAAGAGATTAAAAAAAAAAAATGTTGCGGTTTGCAATCACTTCCACCCACCAACATTTTTTAGTGATAATTTCTTCTCAGATTCTACAGGTTATATTAAGTCTTCAATACAAATTTTGCCTCTCAGAGGCAAATAAAAGAATCTCATTGGAACTAGCTAATTCACATTTTTGCTCAGAGGATTTACATGATACCAATAAGATTACCTCACAGACCTCAATCACAGAAAAGCAATCCTGGGAAGCTTTAGACAGCTACAGTGCCCTTAGGGAGCTGGAAGGATGGTTCTTGTTCACCACCTTTCTTATTTCAGCTGAGGAGAAAGCAGATGTGGTGCAGAATGTACTAGCAAGTTTGAATCAGGTAGTTATGACAGACTAACTTGCAGCTTGTTTGGAGTTGCCATACATAAGAAAATAAAGAATCACATGAGAACATTAAGGTATTTGAAGCTCTTTAATGATAAATAAATTCAGTCTTCATTTTTAATTCAACAAAACCTAATAATGTGTCCAAGGGGAAAAAAAACACAAAACCCCCAAACCAAAACCATCAGCAGTCTTTTCTAGGACTGTGAATTGACACGCTGTGTAAATATAGAACAACTGGAAAGAGGTGATTCATGTTTTTTGAAAAAAAACTGAGAGGAAAAAAGAAGAGAAAGGTTCCTGAAGTGGTGTCATAATGATATACTGAGATCCTGGAGGATTCAGCAGGACACCAAGCACTGGCACAGGTTCCAAGAGATGTTGTCCATCCTTGGAAATATTCAAAAGCTATCTGGACATGGTTCTGGGCAACTGGCTGTAGGTGGCCCTACTTGAGCAGGGGACTTAGACCAGATGACATCCAGAGGTCCCTTTTGACCTCAGCTATTCTGTGATTTTGTGATTCTGGGATTCAGTGTTAGACTGGTGTACTCCATTTTATGTTCTGCTGCAGTGTGCGAGTGTGATATTTATATATCAGATGTAATGAATTGTTTCTAATGTTTGGTCATTTTTTTTTCTGTTGCATATGTTGATACAGTCAGTATAAATACATGGCACATCTCCACCCCAGTCAAACAGCAGAGGGTCATATGTTATTCTGTGGTTTGGCTGAGCTACTTAGAACTATCACGTACAGTTTCTGAAACAGTTTGCTTTTAGTCTTGTGTAGCTGACCTCAATGACCATTGAAGTCAGGAAGGAATCTTACCATTACCATCAGCAAGCTGTGGACAAGTTCCTCAATGTTTTGCACTGTTCAGTAATGAGTACCTTAAGTATACTGTTTGACAATATTAAGGTCAGTATTAATAGCTGAGAAACTATGAGAAAAGGATGAGATAGAATTGCAGAAAATCAACAGCTAACAAAATTAAAAGATACTGATAGAGCAGACATCACAGAAATGTGATTCAGTATTGAAAAAGGCATATGACACATAGAATATATCAGAGATGCAAGGACTCAGAGGCGTCCCTTGATGAGGCATCCTTCACATTATTTAAAGTTTTGACCATCCATATGTTTAAAAATGTGTTGAGCTGAAACAAGAAGGAAGCAGAAAAGGCAGGATGTCTAGGGAAATGCAGAATCTGTCTTTTGAGAAGAAACTGAATGGGCATATTTAGCTTACTGAAATAAAGACTGAGGTGAAGGTTTGACTGCTGTCTCTAAACGTGTTAAGAACTTAATGCCAGAAAAAGAATAAACTATGATAAAGGGACAAAGTTGGCATAAAAACTAGGTGCGTGTAAAAAGGCTAGGAGTATGTGCAAATGAGAAGAAAGTTTTTAACTGGTGGAATACTGAGGCTGCAAAACAGATTAAACAAGCAAACAAACCGACACTTCTTGAAATGCATCTTCATAATAAGTTTATGAGGAAGATCTTATGATATAGCTGTCTGCGGCAACAGGAAAAGAAACCTGATGAGCTACAAGGTCCTTTTTGTCTTCAGTAAATGGCCTGATTTTCAAAATTTCTTATTTCTTGCAGCCCCCATTGTGTTGTCTCTCTTGAGACAACCTCAAGAGGTCATGTGCCTTCATTTCCCCATGATACTCTCAGTAACCAAGACCTAATGGCTGGAAGTACTTAAGTAAGTTACAGATTTTCTTTGTGATTGTTATGAAAAGTCTATTTTAAGTCTATGGCAAAGTGAACTTGCAAACAGTTATATTATCACCAGTGATATGTGGTTAGTTTAGTGTTATGTTGTTAACCTGCTTATCTTGCCAGTACGAGCCATGGAAAGCAGGGTAGCAACGAGTTGACTCATGTACATCATTTAAACAGCACTCGTATTCCTTTTTCAACCTCTATGACTTTCACCCTCTGACCTTCCTAGAGCAAGTATCTACCCTCCCTGTGAGGCAGTCAGTGTGTGACCTTAAGTCCCACCAAGTTTCCAATATAAACATATACATTTTAGAGTTTTTTCTAGGTTTTGTGTGGCTTTCATAAATCACAGTGTATATAGCTTTGTTTTTACATATATGAATGAAATCTAGAGTTGGCTTGTAAGTGGTAGCTGAAAGATGTTTTTTCTGTAGTGTTTGAGTGATCTGGGCTAGTAGCTGTCTTAAATTTATGGTTAGTTCTTGTAGAAAATAGCTGAGAGCTGCAGAAAATTGTGCATTTGGTCTATTATCTTTATCATATAACCTGAGACCTCACAATAACTGCTCAGGATGAGGATGAAGACATGTAGGTTAACTGTGATTTAAGGAATACTGAAAACTGAGAAAAGGAGAAATTCAGTGGAGAGTGGCTAAATCCTGTGTTTTAGTTTTTAAATTTTTCTGTTGGTGGGATTTGCAATCTGGCAAGCTACCACCAAATTAATGAAGTTCATGGGCTGGAATTTCACCCAGAGTGATAGTTATTTGTATTGACATGTATCATTTCCTCTCTGCCCTCTGGCATTCTTTTCTGTACCTGTGCTTTCAGGAACACACTGTATATTTTTTAGCCAGGTCTGTGAGATCTGATCTACCAAAAAAACCATCAGTATTCATCCTCTAATATTAGCTTTGATCTGCCAAACATACTTCATATCAGTGGGCAAAAAGAGGAGTGTGGGCTGAAAGTTTTCCACACTGATTTAGTGCGCCGTTAAAGCTTGCACAGGCCACTCCTCGGTTCCTGCATAGGCCTGCCTACACCGAAATGAAGTTCTGACAGCTTCTGCCTGGATTTAATACAAGATCAGCTAAGCAGGTGTTGATATCCCTGGCTATATTTTAAGGTTGCAATTCATAAAAACAGAGACGGCAATATGTCACTTGTGGTTTGGTGTCAAGGGCAGCTGAAGGGATACTTTGTCACTGCACAATACTTGTTGATACGTGCCTTGTTCCCTCTATTTTTAGCAACAATTACCTGCCTAGATTTTGTCAGTTAAAATGTACACTTTGGTTTTACTCCTTTATTTCACAAGCCTTTTCCTTATTAATCCAGATTGTTAGCCAAAACACAGGCATGAAATTAACTCTGTAAAACTGTAATTTCTTTTTTTTTTTAGTACATTTTGACAATCCTGATAACTTCAGTTTTAGACATCTTTCTCTACAGTGGATTCATTTCCAGAAATGTTTGATTTCTGTCTCTCTCTCTATCATGCTGTCTTTATATACTACCAAGAAAAAGACCCTGCTCTTGTTCTCTAGGCCAAGTGACTTCAAACAGCTCACATTCGTACTACTAAAACCAAGTAGATTTTTCCTAGGTTTAATGGGCCAAAACTGAGGCTGTGAGTGAGCTGGCTCTTAATCTATATGAACAATCAGCAGTTCAGTACTTGAGTCATTCCCTGGCCCTTTTTCATTTAACAGTACAGTTATAGCCTTAGGCAATGTCTATAATAGTAAATAATGTGAATCAAGGCCTAGGTCTCTGGACCTGGGCGTGTGGCACAGCACAATTTTCACCCATGTAGCTAATAGTTTTTTACCTCTGTGAACATCGCCTACATCTAACGCAAAAACTGTTAGCAATCTGTGGCTTGTGCTATCCCTAAACTATGCCTGGGAACAGGCTGTGAAACTGGTATTCAAACCAAAACTATGGCAGGGAATGTAATTAATAATGATTAAGTAGCTTGAGCCCATGTACTGGCTCTTTGAATTTTACTGTCACACGCAGTAGTCATCGGTCCAGCAGCAGGTCCTGGAGAAAACTCACAGCCTTTTCTATCCAGTCCTCCCACATCTGATCCCTTTGTTCGGTCTTTCAGCCATTGTCCTGCTTTTGACACCTGGTCTAAGATCCCTTGTGGCTCTGGGTCTGTCTTTATACTTCATCTCTGCCACCTATCTCTCTTCCTTGTATCCATGTTCAGGATGAGTTTTCCAGCTCTCTCTCTAACTCCTTCCCTCTAGAGATCTTTGTTTTCTGCTTTAACCCATTCAGCTTCCTTTTTCTTAGTTTCTTTCTTTTATTCTCACCTTTTTTTCCCTTCAGTTTTGCCACATGTTTCCATGTCCTTTGGTTCTGCTTGTCATGCTTATTCCTTTCCCCTGGCTTCCAGTCCCTATATCAGATCCTGGACCCTTTCATTCTGTTTTCCATACCTCCATATCCCCTCCTCAACTCCTTGTCAGTTCTGTTCTCCCCACCCTGTGGCCTGGCCAGTGTGCAACTGTGTGTGGACACCCTCAGACTGCCCCTACTCCCCATGTCCGAGTTACCATTGCCTGGATGTTCCTGATGTCACTTCCCATGTCCACATATAGGATGGATGGAAGAAACAGTCACCAGGGAGCTCAGCTCTTCCACTTAGTTTGCTTCAACACTCCCTGGGAAAGCACACGCACATTTGTGTGAGCAAAAAGTGTAATGAGTGTCATACCTAGTGAGGACACCACTTTCACAGAACCATAATATCTGAATTTAGGCGTTACTTATGTAGTCTAAATGCTGTATAAGTTTGCTTCTCTAATGTTTCCTGGATGTTTTTAGTCCATGAGAGTCACCCGAAAAGTAGAAGAACAAGTAAAGGGACTTCAGCAGATATTAGAGCCAAAGACTCTGAGCCTACAAGTCCCAGCTGAATATATTAAAAAGGGGGACTTTTGAAAATTTTAAAGTTTGGACGTTTCAACACAGACATATGTCACTGACAGAAAGGCAGCTTCCACCTTTCCACTTTCCTGTCCCCCAAACTTCAAACTTCTGCTTTATGCTAATAAACACTTGAACTTCTCCAGGAAAAGGTCACCAGTATTTTTTCAACATAGCTAAACAACAGATTTTCTTTAACCTCATGCTCAGAAACAGCTGTACCATTTTGGATGAAACTTCCTGAAATATTTCTGCCTGAGGCAGACACCTGGCATGGAAAATTTCAGCCCAAACATTTAAGTTTTGGCAAAGTGATATGTAGCTGAAAACAGGCTTTATAATGGGAAGTGTTGGGCAACTTTAATAACAAGCAAAATTAACCAGCCTCACCCCATCACCAATCCTAACTGATGTGCCAAACTCTACGATAAAATACTTAGTTTAAGTGAATGATGTCCTTACATATCAAAAGACCAAAAATAACTTGGAACATAGTCTTCTTCCAGATATAACGAGCATTTCCGACTTATGGCTTAGTGATGTAAAGAGGACAAAGTAGATTAATAACAAAGCATAAGATGTAATCTTCAGTTGTGTCTGTTAGAGAGAAGAGTAAAGTGTGTGAAGTGTACTGGCAAAGACTACAATACCTTTATTGCTTAGATCTTATGTGTTTGAGTCATCCAAAAGTCAGATGGTTTATTTTTCTCCAAACACACCCCAAACTGCTAGCCGGAAAACCACTTAGGCATTTAGATTGCAAATGTAAGTTCTGAACACAATAACATAATTTATTAATCTTTCAGCAAGTCACCCAAAATGTTTAACAACTGCTTTTTCATTCAATTTCCCCTTCCAGTACAAGAAGAACTTCATTTCCTATTCCATTTGTTCTATTCTCTCTAAAATATAGCCTTGTCATGGCAGTCATGTTGTTCTTTAACCAAAATAAATCAATAAATATGGAGACGTGTAGTAAAATTTGTTCTCCCTCTTTTGTGCACATATGCAGTGGAATAGCTCTGTAGTTTTCTTTTGATATTTTTAAAAAAATACATTTAAATTGTGGGGTTTTTTAATACAAATAAATAATATGTATTTATCTGGAGAAAGAGAAGTGAAGCAACAAATATAAAAAAGAAAAAAGAAAGGGAGGCTAAGGTAACAGTGATGTTTCTTAGCCAGATTGCATTTTGGGAATTTTTTTGGCCACGTTCAGAATGTCTAATTCTGTCTAGCTTATGACTTTTGTGGTTTTCAGATACCTAAATGTTATAGAATATCTCTTATTGCCTTCTCGCAAGCAGTATGTAACCATTATAGACTCTTTAAAAACCTAATAGTGCTTCTGTTTTGGAGAAAGAAGCACAGTTCTCAAGGATGGCCTTCACCTGGGTGAGAAAAATGAGTGCCCAGGTGATTAGTTTACACTTAATTGGTGCTTTACCTAAGTCACAGAAGAGTCTTCATCTGTTAAGTATACTTAAACCTACCTCATTGAGACAGCTTTGAGTTGAATTCAGATAACAGGTAACAATGTTGAGAATCAAGAAATAGCTTGATCTGTATCCTGTAAAGAAGAAAGGAAAATATGGTCTGTAGGTTACTGGACTCAGGCAGTATGGCAGTATCTTACAGTTTATCCTATTGGATCAAATGCACAAACTGCACAGGAAACAGGGTTTCCAAAACCTTATTTTAGTTCAATACTTACATCGTATTGTGCCCACTATACTCTAGCACTCGCCATTAAGTGAGCTACCTCTGGGATGTTATGCCTCTGAATCTGTCCATGTCTCTTTCTATCATCAGAAAGAACATTATCTAGATCTTGCAGTTGAACAACCCTTTTACGGAAAGCATACAGACACTATTTGTACCATCTAGATCTAGTTAATATTGACACCGTTTATATTTATTTACACCAAAAGCTTATTAGGTTTACAGCATGAAGTTTTAATTTGTAATATGACATGCTGAATCAGACATCTATCAGCTGTAAATTGTGAGATTTTCCTCTGCTACTAACAGCTTTAGTGCTTGGTGACCAATAGAACTATTTTAAAGTGCATCTATCATTTAAACAAGTCCCTTGTAGGAAAAAAAAAAGTACTTATATTAACTCTTCTTCTCCCTATCAACATACAGCAACTGTATTAAGATGCTGCATGGAAAAAATCCAACAAAACCGTACATGATTAACAATAATGTAGAAATCATGTCTGTGTCAGAACAAGGGACTTATTAAAGAAAGGTATGTGTAATTAAAAGCATGCTAGTGCTTCTGATCTTTTTGATATACCGTACTGGCAAACGGATTTTAAAAAGTACCAGAAGCATTACGCAGCGATCAAGAAGGAGCCAGAGGAGCACGGTGAGCAGAGCAACTCCACTTTCTGAGAGCACTGTATGAAGGAGGGAACACCCGGTTGAGAGCTGTGCCACTGCAGAGACTGAGGGCAAGTCCCTGGAGTTAGCAAAGAGATCTGTCCTGAAGCTGTATGGCAAGAGTAGGGGGAAGGAACTTTTTCCTTTTCTGAGGACTGAGCAAGTTTTTTGAAGCATGTGTTGCGGATCACATATAGCTACGTGTATAGTACCATATGGAAGGAGCATGGGAACTTGTTTTAGGAAGTGCTGTTGGGATAGTTGTTTGGCAGCAGGCATCTTCCCCAATGCTAGGATGCGTAGGCTGCACTGCTCAACATCCTGAGGAGGCACCAAGTCAGACACCTAGTGACTAACTAGGATGTTTGTACAGACCTTTTACAACTCTCATGGTACATGTGAAGTTCAGACGGCACAGACTGACTGCCCTGCAATCGCACAGACTTGGTAAAAGTGCAAACCAGCTGTCTCTAATGGCATGACTACAACATGCAGTTCAGCAAATGTGACTTGGAGCCTCATTACTGTGTCTCCACTTCTGACATTTATAGTTAAATGATGTTGTTGATTCCTGCAAGAGACGCTACAATTTCTCTAATTAAAGGAGGGAAAAAAAACCCCAACACCCAAAAAACCAATCTTCTTGTTCCTTCCCAGATTGTTCCCATTTACTCCAAATAAGCATGAGTTCCTGCCTGGAAGCACTATCTGCAAACTGCAGTCAGATGTAAAAGAAGCCTAATCAAGCTTGGGAACCAGGCCTTAATTAGACTACTTGGAAAACAGAGCAGAAGAGCAAATGAAAATTATTAACCATCACTCATGATTCCTGTTTCTAATTTTAAAGAGGAAATCATGCATTAATCAAACCCTAGCCCTAAGCTCAGAGACACGTTTTAAAAATATCCTGAAACAACAAGAGGAAATCTTTTCAGTGTTTAGAGAAAACAACTCCTGATCAGCTAGTATGTATAGCACAATATATTTTGACATGAAATAAGCTATGTTTCAGTATGCTTAGCTTTTGCTAGATCCAAGAAAAACAAAAGCAGTACCAACTGAATTCAAGGCACATGACAACAATTGGGGTTAAGCCTGGGTTTTGTTAAAGGAAAACAGAAATGTAGAGTATGTTGTTTTCATGGATAAAGGAAAGACACAGAAGGGTAAGAACAAGAAAAACGATGCAGTAACATCACTGCTATTGTGTGCTTTAGTCATAGAAAAGAAGCTCTTTGGCACCCAGAAACAATGCTTAATACAAATTATTTCTGATAAAAAATAACAAACAGGAGCACAACCTCTAAATGTTACCCAGAGATCTTGAAATAGGATTTATCAGAACTTACTTCATAGTTTCTTGTTATATTTGGACTATAAAGATAATTTTCTATTTTTTGGCAAACTAACGTGAACTTTCTGGCTGCTATTCAGAAACTATCATTTTCTGGTGGAATTTAATTTTATTTAATTTTCTTGGAATTCTCCAGGAAGAGGAGAGAAAACGGGCTCTTGACCTATATTAAACATTGTACCCGTTCTTGTGGAAACATCTCATTACAAAGAATGCTCACTTTTTTCAAACACAAATATCTAAGCGTCTCTCTTTGCATTACTAACAACGCTTTCTAGAACATGACAGATTTCCTCTTAACCTTCCAAGCATTTACCAAGTATTGCTTGTTTAGATTTCTAAAGCTAGTGGTTTCACGATCTGAAATTATATATCTAGAATGTTAGGATGGCATGTACACTTGTGTTGCTGTTGTGACTCATGGACCACAGTTATTGCTCTGTGAATAGATTAAAAAAATCAATGACAAATGACAAAAACACAGGCATTTTTTCATTTATCATTCTATATATGTCATGCTTTAATAGAACTAAACACCGGAGTTCAACAACCAAAGTTGGTAATTCGATAGAGCAGATAAGGGCTAGTAAGCAATGAATTTTAATGACTTTTTTGTCATGGATTCTTCTAAAGTCTTATGATGAGTAACTTAACTGATGAGTAACCTGCACAGTTCAGCCCTATGAACAAAGGGAAGGTTTTGTACTCCAGTTTGGTGGCATCTCCCTGCATGATATAACACAGAGCTTTTTGGTTTTAATTGAAAAATGACAATAACTTTGTTTAGTTACAAGCTGAAGCTTCCATTTTATTTTTCTGACTCCTGATGTGGAGAACACTTGGGTGATGCACTGGCTGCTAGAATTCAGTTGCAATGTTTCTACTAAATTAGGTATGACAGGATTTCAGCTCTTGATTTCAGTGGATGACTAAGGACAAGACAGAGCGTGTCTAGTCTAAAAACTGGTGCATCTGCCTTGGAGGTAAAAGATGTAGGTTTAAATCCTCTTAGACTGAAGAAGGAGCTGAACCCAGATTTCTTATCTGCAGTGAGTGCTGTAAACTCCATACTGTTGTGAAAAAATGCAGATGATAGGATTATAATGTTTTGTAATAAAGTGACTGACACTCTTATACTTCATGCTAGGCTCAAAGTTGCCTGTACACATGTTCTTCCTGCACTTTAATTTGGTCACATCTCAGTTTAGGCTTTGCTCAGCAGTAGAGCTCTGGTGGTAGGATGGAGCTTTCATTGTAACCCAGAACAGGATCTTTTTTACGGCTTTAGGATCCTGGAGGGTTTTCATTGCACATTGCTGTGCTAGGGAGCTTTCATCACTTTATGGACACTGGAGAAATTAGTTTAATACAATCTAAAGCATTATATTATGTTGTCAATACCTATAGCTCTTTCATTTTACCTATACTAGGTAAAGTGACATATGTCAGTGTGTACTTACTGTCCTGCCTGCTGAAGAATTAATCAAATTGATATTTTGCTGTGGATACTTGAGTTTTCACTATTTTTTCATGTGCTTTCACTAACAATCAGTTTTGTGTCTCTGGTTTGGAATTTTGTCATTGCAGTGTAGCCTTTGTATCAAGTCAATGATGGTATTACAACAGCAGTCTGCTGATACCTGCCTTGTTGTCATAGCTATGGGAGGGTGCCCTGCCAAGTTTTCTTTTCAGGTTAATCTATTATTCTGGGGACTACCATGTGATTTCTTGTAATTATTTTTCCCTGCTTTCTTATCCTATACCTTCAGCTATCCATCAGAGCTATACAGCTATCAACACTCACAGCCCAGAAGTGGAAATGAGCCTGTCACTGTTCGTTCCATATTTATGTACCAATTTTAACAGCCTTGTAGAAATCCAAATTTGATTTGATTTTGAGAGAGTTACAGTGCTATTTAACTGTTTATAGAGTAAATCTAGTTTCAGTTTAGCTTACCTTAATTAAATTACATAATTGTGTGCTATAACAGTGTTTCAAATCTGTGCCCCCCTCTTTTTTTTTATCTTCCTTGTCTTGGCTCTCCTTTTTAGTCTTTACACATTCACTGTTGTTATTGTAACTATGAGCTTTTGGGTTGCAATCACAAAGTTCTAGGTGCTTTCCAAACATTAAAAAAGAGAGAGAAAAAATAAAAAAAGAAAAAATAAAAAAAGAGCATAGTTTCTTGGCTATTGTAATCATGTCCTTGCAGGTCTATCTCAATGCACCCTCTATGTGAAATATACCCATAAACACGTGGCTTGTTTGATTTATAGCTGCTTGTGTTTTTCCAAGTGACTTGACTGTTGAAGAACTCCAATGACTGCTCTGTTTGTGTATTTTAGCCAAGGCTGGCTCTAGCACTTAGGACTCTGCACGCTGGAACAACTTATTCATAAGGGTTGGTTTTGCTTTACATCCATTTGTGATTTTAGTTCTCTTTGCTCCACTTTTTTGTCCTGCATTTGGTAATTCCAAACATTGTGCCTTTTCTGTTGTTTTCTCCATCTGGTAGCCTCCTCCTTGTAGATTCTCAGTGGTTGGATAATGGTGTCACTTGAAAACAAGCAGAAAGATATTTGTATGCTTCACTTATTCTTCTGGATTTTTGGTACTTTTCTCATTTGCTGTTGTTTTTTTATGCTGAATGCTTGGCTGAAATTATAAACACTAAAACATTGTACAATTTTTTTTTAATTCCACAGCAGTGCCAGACCCTAGAAGAGAGAGATAACAAGCACAATCTGTGTTTCTAGAAGGATCTTAATCTGGAGCTCTGAGAGCACTGCAGAAATTGCCTGTGAAATAGGTATAAATATGTGTTCCACAAATAAGACCTAGTTTGTCACACACACTGAGAGTTTATGACTTCTGCCTGTGGTTGCTTTACTAGACTTCTCAATATTTTGAGTTCTACAATGCTGCATTCACACTTCTTTTCTGTTGTATTCTCTGGTGCAGAGTGAAGTCCTGATCTACCAATTATCCATATTGCCCTTTGATTAGAATTTGCTCTTGCTCCTCCCTAGGCTGTGAGTATAACTTTGCTTTGCAAGGAAACTGGTATATGGAGACCTCTTGCCCGACCTAGTGGAAAGCAACTTCTGTGAAAAGGTTTTGCCCATCAGTAAAATGACAACTGCAGTCCTCCTGTTTCAGAAGGTGGCATGAGACACTGCCATGCTTTGGGAACAGGGATTCTAAAAATTCCTTAGGTAGATGGACATACCAGTGTTAGAGGCTCCCACAGCAGGGTGATTTCCAGAGCTGATTCAAAGCATCTCTGCAGTTTAGAAGGCAGGGCTACTTCAGAGTTCAGAGCCAAGCAGATTCTTAGAAAAAAGATTTAGTCAACAATGAGATGACCTCACTGAAAGAAATGGAAGAAGAGTTACTTCATATACGAACTGTCTTTCTCTTTGTTTTAGAATGAAGGAAACTTTTGTGGTGTTTAAGTACACTCCTTTTCCTACTTACCTGCCAGGGACATATTGCCATCTTACTTTGTTTTTAACTTACACTTATAAATCATTGTAAAACAAGACAGAACCAGCAGATAGCACAAAGTGTAATAGAGTCATTGAGAACTTGATTACAAAATGAATGGAAGAATTTATGAGAAAGAATTCTGTAAACCCCATTTCAACATTTACACATAGGGGAAAGAATGATCTTTTTCTTTCCACCCTTCCCATGTGTTATGCTTTTTCCTATTTCTCTAAAGAGTACTTGGCATTGATGAAGCTTCAGTTGATGAAGGTCTTTGCAAACCAATAAATAGAAGTGCTTAAAGGATTCCCTTGCATATGGCAACCTGCATTCTTGGTGTTGACTGGTTGGCTGCGGGGGCTGCTACCTCTGTCTCGGTGTTGATACTGACAGGCCCATTAGGCTGACTGGCTTTGATCTAGCTTTTATGTTCCTTTACCATAATACAAGCCAACTTTATTGGACCAATTTAAATTGCAGCCTTCCTTTGTTGTCTCCGTAGGATAGAGCAGAGATGCAGCAAACTTAAGTTAAACACTTTCGTTTATACTGGGTTTATGAATTCTTGTTTTATGTCTCAAACTTGAGTATATATACTGCAAGTTACTATTGACCTTCCCTGTATATTGTGTAATAAATATTTTAAGACCAAGGATTAAAAAAGTATTATTCAGAGATATGTCATGTTACTTAAAGCTCTGTTTGCAATATTTATTTACAATTTTTTTTTATTTGGTCAAATGTCAATAAAATCAACATTGATTACAAATATATTTTAATTGGTCAAATTGCAACAACATTCTATCTTTTTTTTTTTTGTACTCTGTTACAATATTTGGCTAAAATGGAGTTTTGTTCCACGTAGTCCATGTAGAAAGGACTACATTTACTAATAGGAGAAGATCAAAGTGAAGATAAGATCAGAGGTGATTTCATAAGTGTCTTTAATCATTAAAGGGGTGATCTTGACATCCTACTTATGCCAGAATTGCATTGCTCCTCAATATGCAATCAACTGTATGACATTAATTATCTACTAGTAGTTAACATTATTTTTAAAATTCATAAAAGCAGAGGCTAGCATTGGTGCAACTGAAGTGCCTGAACTGCTCTCCATTATTGGAGGCAGCATGATCTCAGATAGGCTTAAGCAGCTCATGCAACAGCAGCTCTTCAGATGTGTTCTTGAGTATGAGCATCAGTCCTAATGAAATTCTCACTGACATTGTTGAAAGCAGTCCTGGTTTCTAATTACAGACTTAAAGTACAGATGTAATAATCTATCTTGGCTTATTGATGCTATGTGAAAATGAGTGTATCCTTTTATTATTGCTCCTGTATTATTAAAGCTTCATCTACAGAGGAGAAAATGGTCCAGTCAAGAACATTTAACACAAAAGAGCTGTGTTTGTTAAATATGGTGTTATAATTGCTCCGAGACAGTTGCTTTTGATGCTTCCAGGAAAATTTATTTCTTAACTTGAATGTCCCTCATCAATCTGTATCTTCATAAACCTACATATTACCTCTCTTTTGCCTGTCTTTCAGGGACTTACTAGTCAATGCATGTTACAGTTATAAAGTACTAATAAATTAAGCAGTAGCAGGGAATTATCCTAGACACTGAAACTCGTCTGTTTATTGTTTTACATGTTTTTTGGACAGGGCACCTCTCAATTTGATGGTCATTTCCCAGGCTTAGGGATGGGTAATCACACAGCTTAGGGACCATTTCCAGCTGGCAGCCTTGTTGTGGCCATGGTGTTTCAGAAAGCAGGAGAATTTAACAGACCTGGTCAGTTCCATGCTTGTGGACCTCAGAGAACAATTAGGCACACATTTTGCAGTTATTGGTGCAGATGTAGGAACTGACCAAATAGTCATATCCTAGTCTGTCAGAACACTCTGATCTAGACTTGTATTAGGCTGATTGTTTTAGGTCTTACGAAGTAGTGTTTTATTGGAATAGCAAACCCACTTGGGTAACTTTTTAAATATATGATGTTGATGAGAGGTTACCCTATCTGGAAGGATTGCTTTATTCAATGGGAGGTCTCAAAAAGCTGGATGAGCTAGTTCTGGTGTATTTTGCATTATTGTTCTGAAAAACTTAAAGGAAATAAAAATACAGATACAAAGAAGTAAGACCTTTTCATTGGCCCCAATAAGTCTGTTTACAAAAACAAAGAACAGGGTGGAATGTTTCTTTGTTTTTTTTCTTTTTTTTTCCCTTCTTTTTTTTCCCCTCCTGGAGGAACTTTAAAGGAACTACTCAGTAAATTTTGGCCTTAACTATGTGACATTTGCAGCATAGTAAAAATCATAAATTGCTTTCCTTATTTGCAACAGCAGAAGGCAACATTGACTGCAGACAGTATTTTAAGAAAAATTTAAGTTTTTCTTATTTGTGGATTCATGACATTTTGCAGTTTTTTATTGTTCTAGGCAATCATAGCCCTGTCATCTTTTAACATAGCCCATTTGCTAATCATTGTATGTGACTGTAGCTCCTCCTCCATGTATACTATCCTCCTTTGTTTGCTGTAAAGGAGTGGCTTTGTTTTTGCTAAATTGACTAGAAAATACTGAGGAAGGAAGATTTGAATGCTTTTTAATTGATTCTAAAAGGCAGCTTAATGCAGGCCAAAAACTCTTTTCAAAGGGATCTACTTGTATGTTCTGCTGTCATCTTGTCTTTAAATTTACAACAGTGTCAATTGCTGGTATACTAATTCCTGTTCCTTTTCTGTAGAAAAATCAGATATTTTTCCTTAAATCTATTTTTCAGATAAGTTGAATTTGTTTGAAATTTGCAGGAAGTCAAAAAAGTATGGCCCTAAAAAATAAGGTTACTTAATATTTACTTATTAGTCATATTATAGGCCTGTCTATTTTTAGTTTGCTTAATACAAATACTTCAAGACACATATCAGGTTGATAGGCAATGAATAGTTACCAAAGCTCATTTTGAGGAAAGAGGAGGGGAAGGCTGTGTCAATGCATTTTAAAAAAGGCTTGTGCAGTCTGTGTCTCAATAGTATTATTTTTATTCTTCAAAACCAAGAACTATACTTTCAGAATGATGACTACTAATCTAGCCTGTGTTGATTATGCCAAAACTTTGTACAAATTCCAGTTAAACTTCTTCAAGTTAGATGACATCTCTCAGGAAACTGGCATTCATTAGCTGAATGCACTAAGAACATGGCCCACTACTGTTAATTTTCTTCTTTGAAAAGACTTCCTTGTTTAGAATTTAGTGTGGGGTTAATAATCTGAAAACCAGAAAAAGGTCTTTTGCATACAAGATGGCTTCTCCAGATCATGATTTAAAAGTGAACCACGCTGATCAAACATACTGATGGTCATCTTGTTTTCCTTTATTTACACTTTATTTACACATTTACACTCCCTTTCTTTGTCTAATAAGTCTTCTGTGAAAATAAACCTATAAGCAATCTGGATTCCATGTTACAGTTCAAAGATTTCTATTTAAAAAGCTCAAGAAAGACAGACATATCTTTATTGTAAATGTCAGTTCACTGCAGCATTAGCATATGTGCCTGTTGGGGTAACACCACAGGTAGGACTAACCTCACCTAGCTTTAGCCATCTCAGTGTCTCTGATTTTGGAGGAAACATCTTCTGGAGGAGGTTATAGGATTCCATTGAATGAAGAGCTTGAATGAATCAAGTACGTTCTGACTAATTTCCTTGTCTGCTTTTAGCAAACAGTAAGATTTGGACAATAAATTGTCCCACCACAAGCATTTCCCAGAACTCTGACTTCATCCAGTTATTGAGTTTATATTCTGATAATAAGGAAATAAAAAGAATAACAGAAACTCAAGGCACAGCTTTTGATAGGAATGTAACAGTATGCAACTAGCACAATAATTTACCCTGCCTGATTATCTGATGCAGTAATAATGGCCTATGTACCAAGAAGTAATTTGTAAGCTGTTTGTGTTTATGTGCATTCTATACTGTGGAAAAGTGTTGCCTGTAAGTAGGAGGAAAAAAATCACTCTTGAGCCAGTTTGAATATCAAGGATAAGATTAATCATCCATAATAACACTGCTGTTTAGATAACACGAACTTCATCCAAGGTTGTGAAAGCTCAGCAGATGGAAAATATCTCAGATGCTTCCATACTATTTATATCCTCTATTTTTAGGGAGAGATTTTTTAGTTAATTTTCTTTGTCACTGAAAGCTTTCTAGAGAGTTTAAGGTGATATTGATATCACTGCCTCTCTGAGAGACATTATGATGTTCAGGAATTTACCTGCACATCAAATTTTATTCATTTCTGTGCTCAAATGTTCATGCACAATTATAGCCAACAGATAAGTTAAAAAATTAAAAAGAACAAAAGAAATATGCTCATGAAACACAAGAACATACAAAATCTGAATTGAAAAAAAACCACAATAACCAAACAGCTTCTATATGCATAGATATGGTTTTTAATCAGTGTTTTACATAGGGAATTAGAAGTCACCAGGGTGGTAGCTCTACCTCATTGAACACCACGGGCATATTTTATTCTGTAAAACAAATTCTTCATTAAACAAAAAGGTTTTTTTTCTGCCTGTATTGAAAAACTGAAGTAAAGTTCCAGTATCTCTTGCTAATTCAAAACGCAAAATAAGTGAATGCCTAACTGTGCTACCCATTAATTTTATTTCTGTTCTGCCATAAACTTACAAGTCTGACTTAAAAATTATACCTTTTAATTTGTTAGGTTGAAAGTAAAGGTTAAACTTATTCTGCAACCTGGCAAACAAACTCTCACTGATGGCCAGCTGTTCCTTAAGGAACAGGAGCTGAGGGAGATGATAGTACGGTCAGCTGAGACCCAGTGCCATGCAGCAAGGCAAGTGGACAAACTTAGAAACAGTGGCCAGGTCCAACAAAGAGTCTAGATCATGAGGCAGTATAACGGTGATGAGACAAGTCTGAGGTCAAGCTGGAAGTCAGGCAGGATTTTTTTTTCCATATCTTCACACAATAACATCATTGTCATCAGTATTTGTGCATTTCTTTGAAATTATGACAATGTTGCATTAAGTAGCATTTAGAGCTCTTTGCTCTAAATCTATGGCCTCAACTGAAAATACAGAGGGAATCTATGGGAAGCAGGGAATACTCTTTTGCCCCTTTTCAGAAATGAGAAGTGGAAGCATTATCATTATCATTATCTGTTGTTATTCTTGGAGACAGAGGCTCTGGAGTCAACACCCAATTCTTCACTGCACTTAGCTTTCCCGGGGTAGAAACCTTCCATTTTAAAAAAGAAAAGCTATTTTTTGGAAAAAATTCTACTGAATAACTGTTTCTGAATCATTGGTATTCCTTTAAAGGTTGAGAGTAGAGGGAATGAAAAAGTTTATGCACCATTTTTAGTTTCCAATGCAAATTAATGAGGGAACAATGATTAGAAAGCAGAAACTTTCCTTCCATGTGTGTGGTTACTCTTCTAGATAACACCGTTTTCAAAAAGAAATTCATCTCATTCTGTAGAGTTTGGAATGCTTTATCCATGGAGTTTTATCCATGGAATAAATACATCATCATGGTTTTACTACCTCCTTGTTCTTCATGTACTGTGCTGACGCTTTTGATTTCCTGTAGCATAGGATGTATCATGCTGTGATAAGTTGTCATTAGGCCTTTATAAAATCCCAGCATTTACAAACCATTAAATTTTAAGCTCATGTATCAAAATTCTAAAAATTACACAACTTTATTTAGATTTAGATTAAGATTATATATAATATTGTACTCTCAGACCAACAGTAAAATGATTAATGTGTTTTAACTACCCTATTATGCAGCTCAGGTCCTGAACATTAGCAAATATTCTATTGATTTTGTTTAAAGAGGTCTGCTTCATTGCACTGAAAAAACAATAACCTTTAAGAAATAGAAGGCAAAATGAACAGGAGCTTTATTTTCCTCATCTTTTGTATATTCTTTCCTTCATCTTTGGTGTACTTTAGGGAATGACATAAAAAAAAAAAAAGGGAAACCTGATTGTGGGTTGCTGTGATTTGCAACACTGCAATCAATATATTTAAGACTGGTCATGCAGCTGGAAGGGACCTTAAAGATCATTCAGTTCCAATCCCCCTGCCATGGGCCGGGACACCTCCCACTAGACCAGGTTGCTCAAAGCCCCATCCAACCTGGCCATCAACACCTCCAGGGATGAGGCATCCACAACTCCTTTGGGCAACCTGTTCCAGTGCCTCAACACCCTCACAGTAAAGAATTTGTTCCTGATATCTACTCTAAATCTCTCCTCTTTCAGTTTAAAAATATTACCCCTTGTCCTACCACTACACTCCCTAATAAAGAGTTGTTCCCTGTCTCTCCTGTAGGCCACCTTTAGGTGTTGGAAGGCCTCTATAAGGTCTCCCTGGAGCCTTCTCCAGACTCTCTCAGCCTGTGTTCGCAGTAAAGGTGCTCCAGTCCTCTGATCATCTTCGTGGCCCTTCACTGGACTTGTTCCACCAAGTCTATGTCCTTCATGTGCTGAGGACTCCAAAGCTAGACACAACACTCCAGGTGGGGTCTCACAAGAGCAGAATAGACTGCTAAGGTAAGAAGATAGAGACCACTAAAATAGAAGGTAACTAAGAAAGTTCAGTCTTGAAAGAAAAGAATAAGAAGAAATACTACTCTGAGGTTTCTTTCCAGAATATAGTGATGTCACAGAGTTCATGACTGATTAAAGGAATAAATTCAATACAAACCAGATATTTGTAAATTGTTACATATTATTAGTTATTTCTGATATGAGGTCTCCATTGCTCATGTTTGGTGAAATGGGGAAGATTCTTAACTGCCAAGCTGCTGAGTGTACAATACCATCCATGACAAAAGATTGTCCCCTCCTTTAACAGCAGTTTCTCAGAATTTCCCTAAAGATAGCAGCACATTATTGACATATTTCCATTTCCTCTCTTCCTTCTCTCCTCCTCAGTGAGGAGAGAAGGAGGAAGAAATGTTTGAAAGCGAAAGATAACAGGAACTAAAAATAAAAACCTTGAAAGCTAGTACAGCGGCGAAATTTTCTATGAACAAAGTCCAAAGAAGCCCTAACCAGATTCTTACCATTCACTCTCTTGAGAGTAAATTTCTCTAAATCTGTAGTCTCTTTTCCATTTAATTCGTTTATACAGATCATATCCTTAAAATAAGAAACATAGAACATGAGGAAGTTATTGGTGTAGGATGAAAATGTAATTTTATCTCTCTAGGTGTTTGTTGTACCATTTCTGTGTTAATAACATTTGTGACTTTCCCAACAAACTTGAGTCCTCATAAAATAGTAAGGAACACAGAAGATGTACTGTGTAAACTAATAATTATTGTAATTTTAACTGTAATAGTGGCTAGAACCTCTTATCAGAGTTAGGACTGGCACTGATGTAGGTAGAAAGTCTTAGCTTACACCCCACAGTCATTTGGCTTCCTTGCCATTATTGTGACGAGATGAGAGGAGACACAAAGAGATTTTTTGGTTTATGGGCGTGCAATATAAGAGTGCTGTATTAAGTGTGATAATTCATAATATGACATTTTTTATTTCCTTCTCACCATGCTATTGCATGAAGAGGGAAATGTAATAGTAGAAGCAGAAGGGTAGCAAAAGAAAAGCAGAATGAATGGCAATCCTTCCACTAGCTGCAGTGGATTTTGGAACAAGCCCAATACATAAGGACTACAACTATATAAGTAAATTGAACAATACCAGGCAACAGTGCTGGAACTGAATCCTCTGTGCTTTTACACTACCAGAGTTGTCAGTGGAATGGCTTTAGCCCTGATTCAGTTTTATTCTCCCATAAAGCTTCTGTGTATGATTCCGATATCAGCATTATCAGTGGTTGTTCACAATAGGCAGTTTGAAAGTGACCACTCTGTTTTGGAGGGTAAAAGAGTTTGATAATATGTATGTAGAATATGCCGTTCAAGTTGGCCCCGGTGTTGGAGAACAGTCCTAGGCTTGTTTGATTTAGTGCTATAGATACAGTTAAACTGGAGAGGTACTACAAAGGCAAAAGCAGAAAGAGGATAGGGCAAACAAAAATGTAAACACAGCACAGGGACAGCTTCTCTGATCAATGTAGAATGGGTTGTAAGAAGTTGGCAGGGGAAAATCTACTAGTCTTCACTTCTCCTGTCTCTACTTAGTATCCCCAACTCTCTGGCATTTTAATCAATTTGCTAGGTTATTTTGTATCTGTTCCATTCACAGATCAAAAATATGGGGAGAGATGTCATTCCTAGGGTGAGAGGAGTGAGGAGATTGTCTAGGAGACACAATTAAATTTTTTGCTGTGGAAAATCCTATTTGTAGCTTGTACTGAAATCATATGCTGCAAAAAATTAATAATCATAAAATAAAAACATTGTAACGAGATGAGTTAGTGCTGTATGAGAGAAGAGGGTCAGGAGAAATCTCACTTTCTGTACTGAAAACTGCTGCCGCTGGAAGACCTGGCTGTATATGCTATTCCTTGCCTCTTCAAAAAAAGAAAACTAAGTACTGATTTATGTTGTAGGCCATGTCTATTCTCTTTTCCCACACATCTTGCTTCTTGCTCTTCCAATACCTCAGTAGAATATCTAACTTGTATTCACTTGCATGTTTTGGTTCCCCACCCCCCTGCCTCCACCCCCAATCTCAAAAATGCTTACTGATGGAACTGGTTGGAGACATTGCAAAAACATTTCTTAGATTAGACAAATAATAGAAAACCTTCAAGAGATTTTGTGCACTTTCCATAGACATCAAAAGAGGATAAGAAAGTAAAGATAACTGGTTTGTTAACCCATAAGACAAAATAGTTTTCAGTGCTAGAAACTGTTAGTCCTGTACAGAAGGAACTGGTAGCCATAGAGCTCCTGAATACGCTATGATACAATAGTTTGCCAAAACCATGTAAAGCTTTTTACAGTCTTTTGGCTTATTTTTATCTATGCATCATTTACACACCTACTTAAACCTATATGTCTAAAATAGTATGCAGTTTGCATCCATCTTTGATGCCATTAAACTTTGGATTTGATGAGAATTGGATCAAATACAAAAAGAGGCACTTTTAAAGGAGTGAAAACAATTAATTTAGGACCTTTGAACAAATTTTATTATATTCTTCATGTTTTGAAGTTGTGAAATACATTTATTCTGCAATGAAGTCTGAAAATATGCTAATATATCACTGCTACTAAGGTTTGCAAGAATATATGTTAACTGTAGAAAAGAATCCTTCTATAAGTTATTTCAACAACATTTCTCAAAATTCTTATTTTAGCTTTTAACAATGGCATAATATCGGTTTATTGGAAGGGAAAGGTTTTGCAAAAAAATGTTCTTCACACTCCCCTGAAAAAACACTAAATGTTTTTTCTCCAGTCTCATGTAAGACAGCAGGGCTTTTATGCATTTTTCTGGACTCTTAATTCTAATTCTGGGACAAGTACAATGTGTTTTCTAAAGCTGGCCTGTCTTATCTGAATATATTTTCTTTTTTTGGTGCTACGTAAGTAACAGTCCTCAGAACAAACTTTATGGAATTGCAGGTTGTGAGGCAAGCATTTTATACATAAAGAGATAATTTGCAACAGCCTTCAAGGAAGTCAGGAGCCATCATGTAACAGAATTTCAGAAGACTCAACTGACTTCTACAGAAAGCAATGGGT
The DNA here is from genome assembly GCA_004320125.1 of Scolopax mira. Classification (NCBI taxonomy): domain Eukaryota; kingdom Metazoa; phylum Chordata; class Aves; order Charadriiformes; family Scolopacidae; genus Scolopax; species Scolopax mira. Next base: position 25,833 of record BJBW01004058.1, on the reverse strand, counting down.
GGCTTTCCTTTGACTTCAGCAGGAGTTGGAACAGATGCACAAGGGGCACTTTATAAGGAGAGAAAACTAGTTCATTTAGGATTTTTGTACATAATTAAAGTAATAGTCCATTATTCACATATATGAATGCCAACTTGTTGTACCATGTCTTTCATGATTAACAATGGTTGGACAGTATCCAAATGAGAATTCTGGCTACTTCTGGCTATCTGGCTTAAATGCAATGGAACATAATGTGCCAGATTCTTGCAATACCATATGTGTATGCCAAGGATGATCTTTTTACATCATATGAAGTTATTTTACATGGGTTGGGTTTAAAAGGGAGGGGATTCATTAAAGAAAGTCCGCACTGCTGTTAGGAAACATTTTTATCATACAATGGTGTCAGTGTAATACATTCGGCACAAAAAACCTGACACTGATTATAAGGACCTATGAACATTGCTTCATGCATTGCCTAAACTTGTACAAGAATAGCTTCTTCCATAGCCAGAATACTTGAAGACATACTTTGAGCAGAACCATACTGCCCTCTGTCCCACAAATAGTCAGAAACAGATGTGCAACCACATGTAATGTGTTAGTCTTACGCAGTTCCACTAAAACGACCATATTTTTTCATTGTTCTTGAGATAAAAGTTTTTCCCTCTTCTATGTATATGGTTCTCTAATGTGCCAGTGTATCACTGTGCCAGTGATAGAACTGTTGTAAACTACATGCAGCCATATTTCAGGTATTTTATTTTAAGGGTTCGTCGAAGATTATTTCTAGACTGTGGCTGGTTTGGCCATACTACCACTGTCTCTACCTCCTCTATCATGTCAAATAGAAACTCTTATTCTTCCTAAGAGTGTCTCACAGCCTTGTCTCCCTAATCCCCCTAATCTACCTTCTCTCTCTTACTATCTGTAAATACGCTTTTTCTCCCATTGGCTGCAACACTAAAGTTCTCTCTGTATTAGTTACATATGCAAGCAAATATTTCTATAACTTTTTTTCTTGCTGCTCCTCATAGTTGGAAGCACTCTCTTCAATCACCTGCTAAGCTGTATCACCTTGCTTCAAATTCTTATTAAAACTTTCTTATTCTGTTGGGCTTATTTTGTTTGTTTGGTTGGTTGGTTGGGTTTTTTTTGTTGGTTTTGTTTTTGGTTTTGGTTTCTGGAAGACTGTGACTGCTTGAGAGCAAAGGGAGAACTTTATTATGGAAATACAAAACAAATGCTAGTTTTCTTTTAGACAACCTAAAGCCTAGTGGGATAATTTGCATGCTGAAGATTGAGCTCCATACTTTTTGATTCCTTCCTAGACACAGTCGAGTGTTACAATAATGACATGTGACAGTCAATAAACATTAATATCCGAAGTAGAACTCAGGAAGTAAAGTACAGATTTGGTTCAGATATATTTTTGAGGATCTCCTCAGAAGCTGCATTTCCTTCCCAGCTGATTATATTGCTCATATTGCTAATTTCAGTGATCACATTTGCCATTGTACTGCAAGGAAAAAAATTATTTTTAATAGCTGATGAAATAAGAACTATATTTACTTGTCTTTTCATACAGTCAGGATTAAGCCACTAAGTCAATGCTTTAAAACCTCCAGAAAAGAACAAAACCCTTAAGAATTTTATTCTCAGGCTTAATTCAGGATGATATCAGGATTTAATACCCCAATTGCAATCTAACAAGGGATGTTTTTGCAATTATCTCAATATTTGCAAGGCTGTGACTCATGAACAAATTACTTTCATGGTTGGGTTACATTTACACAAGACAGCATGTGAATTTTAAATGCAGATCAACAAGATGGGTCAGATTTGGGTGTGGGCATATTTATGTAAGGGATTTGAATATGGACATTTTAAAGTAGAAAGCAAGATATCTGCATTGGTAAGTTTGCTAGTTCATACAGAAATTGCTTGCAATAATATTGATGAAACTTTAAAGAGACTAATTTCATACAGGGCATTAAGTAGGATTTTGGCAGCGAGTTTGTGGTAGAGGAATTTGAAAGCTGGTGACATCCCAAATCCTTAACTAAATATGGATTGAGGCTACATGTCAATCCTTCACTTACAGCAAATGATGAATACCTTATCCCAAAGATGGCAACCAGCCACATTAACCTCTCCAGCAGAATACACAATGCCACTGAGCTTCAGAGGCTAAAGGGAAACTACATGCATGTAGCTCAAATAAAAGTAAACCACAGCACTTTATACAGTGGCTCCTACTAATCCAACACGCATGCACAATCTGGCATACTGACACAATTTACAAGAGGAAAGTGGCACTTAGTTTCATACCAAAAATTCATTGTTTACAAGGTGAGAGGTGGACATGGAACTTGGGTAACTGGGAAAGAAAGTATTACTTAAAGGATACATAGACAATGAAGCATTTTAACTAAGAACATTTAGAAGAGGAGACTTAGGCAAAGGTTTAGTCAAGTTATCAAGGGAAATGTCTACCTCATACTTTCTTGCATCCCCCCAGACCTTTTCTTTAGTCTTTACTAAAGGTTTTTCAGCAAGTTCATCTTCAAAATGAAAATGAGATCAACAACTATGTCATAAATAAAAGAAAGAGGATTATTTAAGACCAGAAATCACCCATGTCAGTACAAATTTAGATAGTAAGAATGCAGTTTGTATGAATTAAAGGAAACTAATAATTTTTTTCTTTCTAGTAAATGCTTCACATTTCATGTCAGAAATAGCTTGTAAACTGAATAAAAATGGAATAAAAGTTCATCTTGTGTTTCATCTTCCGTATTATGACAAAAAGATTGACACTGAGATCCATTGCTACTGAATATCTTAAGAAACATGGCTTAAGAAACACCACAGTTGCTAGTAGAAAAACAAGTATTCCTTCTGATTTCCAAGGAATGGCTATGTACGTGAGGAGAGAAACTGTGGGAGTTAAAACTCACTTCTGCACTAGAGAAACCAAAACAACAGTCCTGCCTTCCACCCTGCATTGTTAAATATATAGCTTATTATTTGTGTCATTTTTGAATTTGAAAAAAAAAAAATCGCTTTCGGGTGTAATGTTGTACATTTGGTTTTGACAGAATTGGAAAAAAAAAATCCCATCACACATTCCAAGTAATTTTAGTAGGTCTCTAAACTAAACTGTTTGTCACCAACCAAAACATTGTTCTTTGCCTAAGGTTCTCTGCTATATGTTCCAACCTGACAAACATTATTTTGCTCAACATTCACTTTCCTAAATTCAATGTTGTATGCCTTTTCGTGGCTTCTGGAAAAGAACAATGATGTTTCCATGGTTTTTCAGGGGGGCTTTCCTGATTCTGTTGATTTCAACTGCATTTACAAGGAGTTAAAACATTAAGATAAAAACATAGAAACTGCATTAAATCTGAATGGAATGTGACAGAATACATTTTCATGCCTTTTTTTTTCTCTTCTTTTTCTACAGTGCTGTTCCATAGTACAACTGTCAGGGTCTAGACCGATCTAGAAAAACAAGACAATGGCAGAGGAATATGTGACAGCAATGTTGCAGTTAAGTTAGTTGTCATGCAATCTAGTACATAACCCAGATATCTAAATGAGTAAAATTTTTCTGATCAGTCTCCTAAAAGTTACAGCAACATATGAGCAAGAGAAATTTTCTGGCTTAGAGAGTCCAGTCCCAGTAAGTACTACATCATATAATCTGTTTCATAAAGTTAACACATCCCTTAGAGTGCAGATGTTCCTGCTGGGAAGAATATAGTAAAGAATATGACGGTTTTGTATGTTTCCTTTCTTTAAAAATGAGTATTTCTCAACCTACACAGTAGCACATAGTCCTTGTAAGGTTTCATTGGTAAAATAATGACCCGCTGGTAAACTTTAATCAGAGGAAGTCATCAATGTCTGAAATGTAACTCAGTGCCTATTTTGTCTACACATTTTCTTTAAAAATTCTTGCTAATTCAGAGGGGAATTGTTTGCAGGGGGAGATTACTTTCACCCAAAATTCTGCAAACAAAAGGGAGTCATAGTGCTTTAAAAAAGTGATGCCCTCAAATAAATTGGGCATGGTTGAGCCAAAGTGTCTCTACAGACATTTGTAACAGTCGTCTGTCAGTTTGTGGCATATTGTGAAAACATCTAATACAACTTCATCTTATTTAAGAGTCTTTCCCTTACCCAAGGCTTGATCAAGAATGTCTTCTCTAATCCTGTAGGGAAAAAAAAACACGTGCTGGTCAGTAACAACCCTTTTGACTGTCAAAGGAACATGAGTGATATTTTCAAAAGGAGTAGTAGGAAGTATTGTATTATGTAAATCAGTAGGACCATGTACAAGTGTGTTTTTCTGTCCATGCACGTGCCAATGCATATGACAAAAAGAGAGAAAAGGTCAGGAAAGGAGAAAAAGGAGAGGATGAGAACTTCTAAAAGAGTATGAGCCAACATCTTTTGAAGGCTAAAGTGAAAATAACGAATTCTTAAAATTTTTTTTTTAATTATGATAACTGGAAAAGTGCTGGTGTAGTTCTATCTGTGACTTTGTATGCTAATATCAGAATCTGCAATGGTATTTTAGTCTGGTCTTAATGGATAGCTGAGTTTTACAATACCTATTAATAATTTGTGATATACAGAAATAGCCTGGAAGAAGGAAGTCCTATTAATGGACTTGGTTTGAAAAGAGTTGCAAACAGAAATCCCACTAAAGTGATTTATCTCTTTTCAGTTGAATTTAGTCAAGCTCTGTTGAGGGTTGTGTTTCTAGTTGTAAGTGGGGTTTACTCCAGCTCTTAAAGTACCAAGATATTCCTCCTTCCTGTTTGTCTCCATTACAGCAATCATATCAGACATGGATTTGCCATTATTTGTAAATCACGAAGGAGCCTTAGCTTAGGGCAGAAGTCTGGTTTGCTGAAATTTTAGACAGACTTAAAGCAAGTGTGTTAGTGTAATAAAACATTTCTCATGAACTTATGAACCTGTAGCTCTTACAGATTTTTCTCTCATGGTTTACTATATAAATGGTATGTGTACTCTCTTTACTAAGTATCTGTCAAAATGATGCATAGCTTTTGCATAAAATATATTGTCAGATGCATCCAAATATGAGATATGTCTAAGCAAGCAAGTAACAAGCAAAAAAAAAAAAAAAAAAAGGAGAAAATTTATCTAGATGCTTTAAATAGCATTTCTGAATGTTGTTTATCCATCTTTTTAATGAAACAAAACACTGTTTTTTAGTCAAAGACCTCTGTCATTAATGAAAATCATATAAATTCACTACCTTTTGAGCAGCAAGTTCTTCCAGTCACTCCAAGAGAGTTGCAATAAAATCTTTGTGGCATACCATCATGGAGTTTTCAGCGTGCTACATTTTTGAGAATAAAGCAATTTTAGAAATCGCAAAGAAATTAAAGTAAATTATGACTTCTCTTTAATGCAACTTCCAAGATTTAACATTAGATTCCCAAATTACATGAAGACAATTATAAAGGAATCCAAAAAAGAAGTATTTTTAAGTAGACAGGGTTTAAACAGAAGCTTACATGGTTTGCTAAGGGGATAGCTTCCGATCTAGGCCATTAATAAAGATGTAGTTCTTTTAGTAATATATTGTGAATTTAAAGTTCAGAGTCCTGAACAAAGAACATAAGTTTTTTGGTAGGAGAAGGAATTTTTTCTATTAAAGCAAGACTTTTTTTTCCCCACAGGGTTAATATTGTGATACTGGATTATAGCATTCTAACAAATAGATTGAAATGCAAAATCTCAGAAATTTCTGAAAGAGTTTTTAAGAAAATAAGTTATCTTCAACTTTCTGTTGGTCTAAACACTTAAAAATACCAGTCTTGGTAAAAAGATAGCTTGTTTTCATAGTAAGGACATAAGAACAGTGACCATATGTTTCTAAAGACATTTTGAAATGCCTTAAGAGCATTATATAAACAAAATACTTGGTGGAAAAAGATTTCTATTGTCATTTTTGAAGAATGCTGCGCCTAACTCATTCTTGAGTGATGTGACCATCTGAAACTCATTCAGTCTTTTGCTTCAATATTTTCTCCTTCCAAATCCAATATTCTTTAGTTCCACATTTCTGACCTTTCTCCTTCCTGTCTCCACCTTTGCAAGACAAATGTCACTGGCTAAAACAGCAGTTCTTATGACATATCCTTATCTTAGTTCTTGCAGCCTAAACATAATAAACCTAATGTATCTTTGAGATGTTAAAACGGACCAGGAACCATGTTCCTAGTATGTGTTGGACTTCTTGAGGCCGTGCAGGTCAACCTTGCACAAAAAGTGCTGAGTTCTTCCAGATGTTAGGCATCTTTTTCCATGCTACTGCTGTTGTTGTATTGACAGCAATCTGGAAATCTGGAAAAATGACTCAATTCTACTGGGAGAACATTTTTGCTTGGAGAAAGAAAACAAGTACTGATCCAAACAGACATAGGACAGTCTCCCGGTGTGAGGTATAATGCAGAGTGGGCTAAAACTTCCTACACCAACTTTGCTTCCTATCTCACTTTTTGGCAAACATGATCCCATGCCAATAATATGTATATCCTACTAGGAAAAGGAAAAGAAAAAGGAAAAGAAAAAAAAAAAGAGAAAAAGAGGTCTTCCGCTCTAACAGTGTGCACTAAGTGCTCTAAAGATATGAATGATCCCTTTGCAAGACCAATTTAAGTAGTAGCTGAGCCAGACTTGCTGTTCTTACTTCCTTGTTCTTGAGTTTCTGATAGTTTATTCCCCTTTTTACAAGGTGATAGAAGAATCGGATGGCACCTGCCTTAGGTACTTTCACTGTTGTTATCTCTGTAGTCAGAGACTCTTGTATTTACACATGCTTAAGGGTGCACCCTTCAAAGCTGTCTAATCTGCTTCTACAGAGCATGGCTGAATTTCTTCCTGACCATATCTGCAGAGTTTAAAATTACAGGATAGGTTTAGAGTAGGTGTAACTACCTATGCATTATTTCAGGCACCTCTTATCTTTTAAATGGTTATTGATAACTCCCAATCTAATTAAGTGCTATGTCAGCTTTTCATAGCTCTACACAAGATGAGTGGGGAGGGACTAGTGATATTTTCTAGCTCTTGGTAGAGAAATATAAAAAGATTGACAAAAATGCTCTCTTCCAGGACAACTGCCTCAACTATCACTTTTTGCTTAAGTCTGTCATGTAGCAGGCAATTAGTAACACTCTTTACAACAAGAATAGAGGGGCCTGACAGGAGACAAATGGCAAGACTCTGTCACGGCACTTTTCCAGGCAGCAGGTGGAGGGACAAGATGCCAGGTATCATCTTGCAGTATATGCTTCTACTCTCTACTCCCGTGGATGTAATAATTTTCTGTTCAACAGATCAGACTTTCTGCAGCACAAATCCTACAGAACTACTTTACTGATATTTCTTGGCTCCAAAGAGCAGTAAGATTCCTTGGAGAATTCTTCCTTTAACATTTAAGAGCACGTAGCTGATTTTTGCATGGGGAATACTTAGAAAGGGAGGGAGTATCCAGTCAATGCTCCACCGCCTTTCACATCTGGCAGCAACCATTTGGCTCTGAGGCAATCCAGCAGATAGCTAAGAAAAATGTTACAGCTGGGATTCATCTGCAGGTGGTAGTCAGCTAATTGTGTCTAGGTATTGGTGAATGAGATACTCAAATTCAGTTAGAGTCAGTGGAGACAGAAAATTTATCAATGGGGTCTCAAGTGCTATACAGCTGATTAGTGTACATGTTTATTTGCACTTGAATCCTCTACAGACTTCTTTGCAGGTACCAACCAGGGGCATAAGTTGGTTATCTACCACCAGCAGTGATGTTTGAGATGTCATAGGATATCAGAGATGTCCTTGTGAGACTGATGCTCAGCACGAGCATTTCTGAGCTCCAGCAAATTTGATATTTGACATGAAAAGTGAATGTCGTGGTTAGTGTTAAAGACTGACATTTCTACTAATGTATCTTTTCAATGCAGTGGGCTGAGGGAACATACTGGCTGAAAGGTAGGCACCAGAGCCAGCAGAAGGGCCAAGAGAGCTCTGTGTCCCACAACTGACTGCAGAACCAAGCCTGTGGTCTCTTTGTGCAGTCCCTTCTGGGAAGTGGCTGCTATCATGAGGCCTCCTTAGGAGGGCCTAGGAGGCCTTAGGGACTTATTTTTTCCAAAGATTCTGGCATTAATAGTTTTCTAACATATTAGCCAGATGTTAAAAAATTATGCACTACAAGTACATGCAGGAATAATAAGTATTTATTTGATGGTAAAATCCTGGTGGCTGGGTTTCTAAACAGATAAAGCATACCTAGTACTTGTAGTTCCTGTAGTGCCTGTAGTGTCTGTAGTTTGTGGTTGTTGGCGATCTAAGGAATTGGCAAGACAGAGTTTAGAGGTAAAGGTAATGGTAATATCTTTTATCAGACCAGCTTTGCCTTTCTTAAATAAATAAATAGCCTTTTCAAGATTAGAGGTTGCTACAGAAACAAAAGAATCTCCATCTATAAAGCCCTAAACTTTTAGGATTACAGGAAAAACAGGAGCTCAGAGGTGCCCTCTTAAGGCCTCTGTTCTAAGCCCACCGCCATTCCTATTATTCAGAAGACAACTGAACATAGTTTGGATCTAAGCCTTTTCTCCTTTTAGTAAACCAGATTCAGAAGGTTGGTTGTCTGAGAGCAAAGTCTTCCATGCTGAGTGCAATGTGTTCTGCAGTACAGATGGGAAGTTGTCCTTTTTTCTTTCTTTTTTTTTTCTTTTTCTTTTTTCTTTTTTTTTTTTTTTTTTTTTTTCTGTTAGTGCTTGTACTGAATGACTGCAAGGATTGTGTCTTGTTCTTTCAAAAGCAAGTCATTCATTAGGATGCTTTACCTTTACTAAAAGACATGTTTTCAACTTCAGCATGGCCACTGGCCAGAAAAGCAATTTCCTTTTTTTTCTCTTAAAAAAAAAAAAGAGGTTGGAAACCATCAGCCTGTATCAGGAAGAAGGATTTCAGTTTTAAAGGTGAAATAACATTCACTCCTTTTACATGATAAATGGAAGAAATAGGATACGCTAATGAAAGGGAGAGGACATAGCAATTAAAAATACCAGGAGAGGGTGGTACACAAGTCTATCCTCATGTTATCTTAAAGTAAATTAGCATGAAAGGTTAAAGAAGGCAGACTTCTTTTACTTCATAAATTACTCAGCTTTCAGTACGGGTTTTACAAGAGTGCATATTACTTACCTGAACAACTGATAGTGTGGTATTTATCACATGCTGCCTCCATTTGTAAGGTCATAAATTCCCTTACTGTGGTTGCCTGCAACTTGTTTTAATGCTAAGTGTAGCAGTAAAATGCTGGAATAAAATCTGTAGATTCAGCTTATAATGCCTGACTCTCTATTTCATCCTGTCTTGAAGGAAGTGAGAGATAAGGCTGAGGTTGCCTAAAATGAGCAGATATAGGAATAATTGCTACTTAGTGTCTTAACTGTCATTTATACATTGATTCCTGGCATTTTAACAGATGAGGAAAGAAGAAAGACTGAGAGAGCTGGGACTCTTTAGTCTTGTGAAGTGAAGGCTGGGGGGAGACCTTATCAATACTCATAAGTATCTAAAGGATGGGCTGGAGGAGGAGGGAGCCAGATTCTTTTCAGTGGTTGCCAGTGAGAGGACAAGGGGAAATGGAACATAGGAGGTTCCAATCAAATATGAAGAAAAACTTCTTCACGTTGAGGGTTCTGTGCTCTGGAACAGGCTGCCCAGGGAAGTAATTGAGTCCCCTTCTTTGGAGATTTTCAAGACCCGCCTGGATGCAGTCCTGAGTGACATGCTCTAACATGCTCTAAGCAATCCTGCTTCAGCAGGGGCATTGGACTAGATGATCTCTATGGTCCCCTCTACACTTCTGTATGAGCTATTGAAAATACATGTCTGCATAAGAAAAACCTTCATCTGTGTGAGCAACCAATATCCATCTCACTCAAATGCATAGTAATGCAAGAAAATGATTTCTTGCCACAGCTCTTGAAGCCAGTATCTGCCTTTTGGTATTTGTTAGACTCCTCACTGTCACCCTGAGCAGATGAGACCTCTGCATGTGACCTTCTACATTTACCCACCAGCAGTAGGAGGGAATGGGCTTTTGTTCCTTTCTAAAATTTTAGGTGATTCTACAACTTGCATCTTTCTCATTTGACCATCCTATCTGATAGGGTAAATGAATTGAAAACAGACAGCAAAAAAAATCAACATGAGAGAAAACAAGTCAAATACATCCTGGTGGTTAAACAAGTTTGTTAGAAAGGAGTGATGGTCTATTTGTATTAAGTCATGGACACATTAGAAATTAAGGTTAACTTGAAAATCAGTAGTAGAGAAACCCAGAATTGCTGTCACCTTGTTCTCAAGTCTCAAGGAGGCTTCTCTACTTGAAAAGGGTGATTTTCTCATACTTCCATGGTTCTAATGAACAGCCTGCTCACTTCACTCTTTCTGAAGAATGCAGACTTCTCCTTAATGCAGTTAACACTTAGCCTTTCTCCCTTTTGTGACTTACTTGTTTCAGTGTTCTTGACCTGAGATGAGAACATCCAGAAAGCTTATCAGAAGTATGGTTAAATGCTGGCTACCTTAGTAGATGCATATCTTACAGAATAACACATTTTTACATGTATGCGAACCCAAGGGGAAATACCAGGTGGCAATGGAGGATATAGCACTATCATATACCATTTTTTTCCCCGCTCCTTGATGCAGGTTCACTTCACTTTTTCTGTCTCACTTGTTATATGCAGGTACTTGGAAAGAAGATGCCTCAACATATCTGTTAATCTACAGACCTGATACTGGTTTGTTGCTGTCATATGGTGTGACTTGACTGAAAGTAGTGGGAAGACCTGCTCCAGTCATGTGCATCAAAGCTGTATCTACAGATGATGGTAAATTTACTTCAAGTGGAAGCTGTTCCACAAAGTTAAATTATAAACCAGATCAATTTATGTCAAACATCCAAATTAAATATTCTGTAAAGAGATATCTAAATATTTTGCTTTTTTCTATTTTTAATAGAGAAAGTGAGAGACACCAGGAGATTATGAAGATCATGAAATTCAGCCAAAGTATAATATTTAAAGCAATTCAGCTTTAATTATAGTTTTGTAATATTAATAGGCTTATTGAAGTGTTAATTTTTCCTGCACTTGACTATGAGAGGTTTTCTGAAGAGTTATTCCTCAGACTGCTTAGGAAAGTATTCTTTTAAAATGCATGCATATAAACTTTCTTTACTCAAAGTATTTTAAATAGTTTAATTTCCTTATATAAAAAAAAAAAAGGACAAAGGAAAAAGTTGTTTCAATTTTCAACAGAACTCAAAAATTAGTGCCTGAATTGGAAAAACTGCCACTACTAAACATCTTCAGGCTATCTCCCATTAAAAAATCAGGCCTAGATTTTTCGTATCTGACATCTGTTCACTGCAAATGTCTAAAAGGAGTCATTGCCTGGCTTCTGTGTCCTACAATTTAGAAGGGGAGGTTTGTTATGATAATTTCCAGTAGACCTTAGTCTGTTTTTATCTTATTGTTGGTTTTTTATACTTATAAGGTATCGGTTCCTAATGCTTTATGGTGACTTGCTTTTTATACTGGTTTCCATTGCAGGATAACCATGCTATCTTGAAAACGGTCAGGAAGTCAGGAATATGCTGCTTACTGCAGATCTAGTGCATACTTTAGACTGTGAGGACTTTGTGTCCAACAAAATTATGTGTTCTTTACAGATGTCTGTAAAAGTTGCTCTTCAGAGGCATCATGAAATGTCTGGAAATAGTTTTGCTATTGATACCTTAATAGTTTTCTCAGATGCAGAATCATATTGCAGAGTTATTGGAAATCAAGCTGTACTTTTTTGTGATTTGCATTTCCCTAATAGGTATGACATCTGCTTGAAGACTTCTGGAGCAAGGTTAATAATGCTGCTGGCAGATTTTGCTCTTTTCTGCATTTTGCAGATGTTACATCCAGTGGTGCTCAGTTTTACGCCTCTCCTGAGGCTCTCCTGAAAAATCTGTGGTGTTGTATGCATGTAATATATTATGTGCTACAAGGCTGAGATGAAGAAAACTTTATCAGGTCTTTCTCAGCACTGCCACATCTGTCCTTTGTGACCATAGGCATACCACTTAGGAGGTTTTCAAACTTACATACATCCTGCTAGATGGAGAATCGGACTCGTCCATTGACAGACATGTACAGTTGCTAAACTTTATCCAAGTTTAATGGAAGGTTGTCATGCATTATAATGCATACAAAAAAATAAACCCCAAAACCTAATCAAAACTGAGCAGTTTACATGCTAAGTACACTGTCACTGTAACCATCCTGTTCTGTTCTCATAGATATAGAGCAGAACTAATCCCATGTGTCACAAAGGGAAGCTAAGTCAGGAAAATAAATTATTTCCTCAGAGTTACAGAGAGGTGTGTCAAAATCAAGATTCAAAAGCAGCAGTTCTTTTCAGTAAGATTCATGAAACTTTAGCCATCTATATAATCTACATCTTATTTATTTATGGCTCAATTCAGAGACCTAAACTCAGGCATTTGGTCACATTTGAGAAAACTTAGGGTATCTAAGGCCTGTTTCAATGGCTGGGAGATATGACACAGGACCTGGGGGTTACCCAAGCCCTTCTAATGCAGCATCTGAAAGCCAGCGTGATATTTTATGGTATCTCAAAAGACATTTTAAACCTATGTTTAGGCAGCTGAATCAAGTCTTGAGACTTCCTTTCTTTTCACTGCTTTTAACAACATTTGGATAGTAGATTACTCAGTTTATTTTCTGGCAGAAGACAGAGATATATCTTAAAACAACTTGAGTGACATGACCTGCTGCCAAGGTCACAGTAGTCTTGCACTTTTGGTTTGGTTGGAGTCCTGAGAACAAAATCCAAGGTCCTGCTACCAGGGTTTTGTAATCTGCATCAATTCACATCTATCTGGGTACAAAGCTCTGTTCTGCTGATTTTGTATGCTCTACTGCTCTCCCTCATGTAATACATTTTTTTTGTTTATTTTCATGGTCACACTTGGGAGGGGGGAGTTGATGCATATTTGACTGTTGTACCAGTATGAAACTGGTTTCTGCAAGCATCTCAGACTAGAGTCAGAAAATTTTGCCTGGATGTTGGACACAGATACAGCTACAACTAATTGAAGAAATCAGCCTTTACATACATGTGGCAATCTTTAAACTAACCCAACTCAGTTTATACTTACTTTATTTTCCACAATGTCTTCAGAACCAGAAAAAGTCACTAGGGACTTATTTTAAAACAGAGAAAAACAGAAGAAATGTAAACCCAGTGAAATTTCCGGGAAACCGAAATTATAGATTTATAATCCCCACAGTTTGAGTCTGGTGTGATGAAGGCGGCTGTTTTTAACTTAACAACATAAGGCAAAAACGTAATAACACAAGGCTATCCACTCTGGGTCAAACTAAAGATTCATCCTGTTAGTCATGAGAGACATCAGACATCTGGACAAGAACATGACAAGCAATCAAGTAAATACCCTGAAATATATTCCCTCTAATCTAGGGTTTTGCAGATAGATGTCTTTTATAATATGAAGTAAATACTTCAAAAAGAAAACTACCCAGAAGTGGACAGAGGTGTTGTCTTTGTTTTCAGTAGCTGTTGATGCATTCCTCCTCCTCCATTTTTTCTAATTGCTTTTTGAATCATGTGGGAAGGAGACCAACATCAAAAATACATCTTATTCGAATAATCATTTCCTTTTTGTTTATTCTGAACCTGAGTTTTGTAGTCCTCACATCACTGGGAAGTGCTCTTCAGGGTACTTATAACACTATTAATGAAAGAGATTTCAGGGTAATCATTAACAAGTAGTTAGCCTAAACTCATTTTACATAGGGGACTGAAAGGTCTCTGTATAGAAATAGTAGTAGGTATCTACTGAGCCTGAGCATTTGCTAGGAACAGAAAGGCGAAAGGCTTTTTATTCTGTTCTCACTTCCAGTCTCCTACACTGCACAGTCCTCCAGGATGCAGGGTTTAAATGTTCATCAGAATGATTTCCACTAGTACAACAAAACTTTTCATGGTGAAAGCCCATCTGGAGAGTTGCACCTTTTATAGGAGTCTAACACTGTGTTATTACTAGCATCCTGAAAGTAATTTGTGACAATAAGGAAAGAAATAGGGGCTATCAATCAGATTGTCAGTTCCTGTTTCAACCAGAACACATTCAAACAGTGTATTGTAAACCCAGATCTTTCAGTGTGCTGGTTTAAGAAACCTTTTCTTGCTGATTTGTAGCCTTAGGAGGAAGAACACTTGCTAGATGTTGGTAGTGCTCTTTATTTAATTCAGTGTAAATTCATAAAATAAATTACCAAGGTAATTGGCTGTGTCCTCAGTGCACATGCACCCAGGCTGTATTTTTTCCATAGATGCAAAACAGATTTGCAGCTTAAAAGTAAGTGTGACGATAAATGAATATTACTAGTAATAGGCTTGTGCCATGTTTTATGACCAACTACAATAAAAAAGTGGTTCAGCCACTTTTAAAAATGAGATCTGTCAGGTTCGCCTCACTGTTTCCTAGATCCTGATGGAAAACTCAAGACCTATATAAAGAAAATATATTTGTTTCTTTCACTCATAATAGAATACATGTAGTATTACTGCAATTTCACAAGAGTAATGCTAAAAAACCTAATGCTGAGATAAAAACCAAGTTAAACTGTGCTCAGTTTTATTTTGTATCCTGTGTTCTCAGGTGAACTATGTGGTCAATATAGCTCAACCTTTTACAGTTCAGCACATAATCCTGTAGAGGAGTGACTATAATAACAATGTTGTCATGTTAAAATATTATAAATGTTATTAAGGCATTAAACAAAACTATCTGTGACAAAAATTAAACTAGCAGAGAGACAACTATGTAAAAGGTGTCATATCAGAAGCATAAATGAATGTTTTGGTCTAAACATGGGAGGAGAGAAGAGGAACAATTGACAGGAACAATATGTTTTAATATAAAAATACAAATAGCTGTAAAAAACCAAGCAAGTTTCTAAGTATGTTTTGCCAATGATGCCAACTGGACTTAATAGTGTAAAAAATGGCAAGCAGACATCATGTTTTCTGAAGCATTCTCTCTTCTGCTTCAATGAAGGAAGGCCTAATATCTTGAATTAGACAAACAGATCCAGCTGAAAGTTTGTCTCTTTTTCAAACTATACCCAGTGACAGAGTAAAATTGCCTTTTTCTGCAGATCCTATTATGCTTATAGAGAAGAGTATATCAAAATGCACTATAGATTCTTTCAGTTTATTACTATTTAAGAAAAAAAAAAATCTTTTGCTAAAGCCTGTCAAGTAACAAATTTGTTCTTTTTGCTTTTTAAAAAATCCTTTCATCTTAGTGTACTTATAAAATGTGGTGAGTGTAGCCAGACACACAAAGCTTTCTAGGCAGGGATGGCTTGGTATTCCCTGAGTGGTACCTGTGCTCTGCGAAACGGAATGTCTCCCAGTGCCCCTCAGAGTAGCACAGCTGCAGGGAGACCTGCAGGGCAGAGTGTGCACTGGATTTTCTGGTTTTTGTTCAAACAAGCCCTGAAGGACCTCCAGCTCATTCCACTCTGTGAATTTGCATAATTTTAAAGGCCAATTTAAATAATGCTCCAGACTTTCGAAGCTTCCCTGCAGGTAGGATGCATTTCTGAGAGGGCAATTTTGTGCCACTAGTGGTCAGACTTTCATAGGTCTGTGGTAGCTGACATTTTGCACTCTTTGAATATGCTTCTGTACTCTAGTGCCAAATAGGCTATGTTTCTAAAAAATCTGAATCTGAAACCAGGCAGTGCTTTCTTCAGGAAATTTGGACTGAAGCATCCAAAATTAAAGAAAAACTAAAAAAATTTAAAAACTACTTTAAATTCTATGAAGAACATTAGAAATGTGTCTGATTTTCGAAGCTCTTTGTAAGGCATGATAGGGGAAAGAAGTCTTCAGTGTTTCCATCTTTAGCCTATAGTGTGATAATTTTTTTTCCTTGCCATATTGAGAATCTCCATTCTCCTCTACTGTATGTCAGGATTAGTCACGTCACATTACATTCCTACTCTCTACATTTATTTTACCAGTTTGGATAGAGTATGACAGATCTTATTGTGTTTGGCAGGATTTGTTTTGATGATGAATGGCTCTGCAAGTCTTTGCTTGCAAAGTATGACAGTCCACATGTATATTCTTAGCTCTCACTCCATTTATTAGTTTAGTTGTACATGTTTTTATATCATACTGATGAATTTTTGTGTACTTTAAATAAGATGCAGATATCTAAAAGCACATTTAGGTGATCTGAAAAACAGTGCTCTGAAATTCCATTGAATTTGAAGAGATAGCATGCATAAACTTTTACAAACTTTCTATTTTCTAAGCAAGTTTTTATTTGTGAAAAAAGTAAATACTCTTGTAGAGACAATGCTTAAATTATGCTTATTTTAAAATTTTACAGTTGTTTTAATTTGGCCACTTTCATGATCTTGTTTTAGTAATTTATGAATAGTCATGTGAAAAAAATTGTGTTAGAATATCTGGAAAATGTTTATATTCTTTTATATGTATACCTAGGCAATGGAAATAGTTTTACTTAAACAAAATAATTTACTATTTGTTGATTTTATGTTTTAGAAATCTGTCATCTTCTCAGGGAACAGATACCATATTACATGATGTAGGCAGCTTCAAGGAATAAAGCTAATGTTTTGTGAAATCGTAATCTAAAATTTATAAATTACTTATGTATAAGACATGATGTTCTGAGTCCTAGCTCATGTGCTGGCGACCACACCACCATCCCATTGCCTTTAAAGGAATATCTTACAGATCTAAGCACTTGCCAGGATGAACTGTCAATTCCAAACAGTCTTTGATGTTGGGAAGAGGAGGCAAAAAGCACAGTTTTCTCATTCACTACAAATCAAACTAGAACTGTTGCACAGTTGATTTTTGTTAGCTGAATCAACATTTGTTTGTATGGTGGATAAGTTCTTTTGATCTCAAGGTCTGAGAAAATATAAAGTGGAAGACACTTAAATAACTAAAGAAAGTTGTGTATTTCCTTTCCACATTGTTCTGGTCTTATTACAAAGATCACTCTGAAGCAAAAATAGACTCTGCATCAAACACCTATATCTTTTAGGGGAACGTCCTCACTGACAGAGTTAAAACTATATAATTTCATTCTAATAATCTTATTTTCCAAACAGAGTAGGTAAAATATGAAACCAGTGAACCAATGTCAAGTGAAAATTGTTCTGTGCTGTGAGTCAAAGTATTCATTGATAATTCAAAAAATAAGAATAGATTTGGAATAGTTATCTATGTCATCATCCTAGGTAGCAACTTCAGCAGCTCCTCAAACAGCTTCCAACAATGTGTCAAAAGAATAATTGCATTATGATGCGCGATTTGAGTCATCTGGTCAGGGAGCCATGAGATCTCATGAATTCACCAGTGCATCACTTCAGGAACACCTGAAAGTTACAGAAGCAAGAGTACAAAGAGTAGAACTGACTTCCTGTTAAATCACATTAACATGGATAATGATATTAATCACTAAATGAGAAACTAAGATTTTTTAACACAGTTAATAAGAATTTGATTCATATTTGTATGTAGCCAAAGAATGACCCAGGCCAGGGATGAAAATGCCTGTCTCTTTTGAAAGTTAATTTCCAAAAATTGGAAGCAACTGCTGAAAATATTGAAGGCAAAAAAAAAACCTTATTCATGGATTGTTGGTTTGGTCCCATGACTTCAAAGTCCAATTTTGTAATCACAAAAGATAACTTATTTTATTGAAAGCTAGATTAAAAATGGACAATGAAGAGGAAAAGCTAAAAAATAGGAGAGACCAACAGATAAAATAAAAGCAAAAGATTACAGACTGCAAGTAAGAATACAGACACTGAATAAAAAACCATAAATATATAACATTTAAAAAAATACATATCTTATTTTTGTAAGGAAATCAGAGGAATTATTTAAATAATTAGAAATAACCCTAACTATGATCTAGGTCCTGTATGAAACAAAAAATGTCTTAGCTGTTCAGAAAAAGCAAGGAAATTTAATAAATAGATGCTTGCAGTTACATGTCAGAGGTATTAATTAAAAAATTTTGTTCTGTACTTGAAGTAGCAGAATTTGTTCATATCTTGCAATGCTAATGAGGTATATTCTCCAGCTACTTCTTCAGTAGCTGGAGCAGACATTAAATGACAAGATTAAGAATTAAACACTTTTAGGTGCAGTAGATTGTATAACTTCTAGCCAAAACTATTGAAAGAATTGGTAGATGAGCTCTTTGAGACATTCATGTTGATTTTAAAACATTTTAAACTATGCTAATGAGGTATATTCTCCAGCTACTTCTTCAGTAGCTGGAGCAGACATTAAATGACAAGATTAAGAATTAAACACTTTTAGGTGCAGTAGATTGTATAACTTGTAGCCAAAACTATTGAAAGAATTGGTAGATGAGCTCTTTGAGACATTCATGTTGATTTTAAACAAGACTTTCAAAATGGAGGACATTTCAGGTTGCTGAAAAAAAGCTGATGTTGTCCTACTATTTTAAAACAGAAAAATTATGACCCACATAAATACATCTTGATACTGATTCTGAGCAAGAAGCTCATGAGTGAACCAACCACTAAAGAATTGAAGGATATTTACATAATTAATTCCAGTCAACATACTTGAGGAACATAGATCATTTTTTCAATGAGCCAGCTTTTTCAGGTTGACTATTCTGACAGAAATTTATGCTTGTACTGTATTTGACTTTGTTTCATATGACATCTGACAAATTACAATGTAGGAAAGTCAGGAGAGACAATATTAGCCACTCTGAACTCTGGTCAACAACAACCAAACTAAACCAAACCAAACCAAACCAATCCAGAAATGTTTTATTAAAGATTGTACTGTTCTGGAGGGGATGGACCCCAGTGTCCTCAGAATAAGAGCTGTCTCTGCTTCACTGTCATGATAGGTATCAGCTGAACATCAGTTCTCCATGTTGTGTTATAGCTAACAAGGCAGACGTGCAGATATTCCACACAACACTGGTATTTCTTCCAAGTATTGCAGTAGTTCAACTGGAAGAAAATGCAGTATCTTTTATACCCTTACTTCAAGTAGAATGCTCAAAATTTAGAAGAAATTTCAGAAGAGCTCGATTCTGAGGTTGCACAATCACCCTGCAAACCTCTTATCACAAATGCCATGGAAATATATTGTCTGCTTTCACAAAATGCAATTGTTTTCTTTGCAAAACTTAAGAGGCTTTTCTATACATTCTCTGCACCATGCAGTCTCAGTATAGCTGAGAGATATGTGGCTGCAAGAACTTAATGTTTCTTTTCTTTCATGTAGGCAGACTTATCTAAACCTGTGAAGGAAGAAGGAAAAATTTCCTTTCTCTGAAGGAAAAATATATTGGCTGTTATGTAATAGAATTGACAGATGAAGAGGATGGCCTTCAGCTTAGTTCATGAAGAGGACTACTGAAAGAAATAAAAATTTATAAATTCATCCATTCCCATTTGCCAGGGTGGACAATAAGATTTGGGCATGCCTATAGCATCTTGGAAGTTTGTGAATCAAGCCTGGTTTTGGTGTTAACCTCCTTGCCCTCACACTGGTCTCACTTAAACTGTAGCCTGCAGCAAGTTATCTGGCTCTCTGGTCAAGGAATTTCAAGCATTGTGGGGTGGGAGACAGGAATCATAGAATCATAGAATCGTCTGGGCTGGAAGGGACCTTCAAAGGTCATCTAGTCCAA